>KE507236.1:62734-80864 GCA_000441515.1 Elaeis oleifera
ATAGTAGTAGACAAAACAACACACACACACACAGATATATATATATATATATATATATATATATATATAGATAGATAGATGTGTGCATGTACATATGCATGGATGTATGCATGCATGCTTACATGTATGTAGTATGGATGTACATTATTCATGCCTGTGGAATGTTTTTGTGTGCACAAATGCATGTCACTAAAGTTTGCAAGTTTCTGAGCACTAGATGTGTTTATCATGTAAATTATGTTTAGAATTTTTTTTCTTAAAAATAAGAAGATTACTACCTAACTGACCAAAGCAGCCTAACTGAATACATACTCAATTTGTCTAAGGCAAAACCTATGCCCAGACCAAAATGAATTGGACACGCCGGCCTATACTTAAGTAAATACTCCCATGTGGTGCAATGCTGGTCAATGCTTTGATTCCATCATGCGGAGAGAACTGCCTTATTCCTTTCAATATACGGACTCCTCTTTCTCTCTGATCATCCCTCAATCATCCTTTCTTTTGATTTTGCATGCATACTACTTTTTTGAATTCCTGAACTAGGACCACATTGCAAAAATTGGCATTTAGCTTGAGTTCTAAAATATTAAAATCTCTTCTTTATAGCAATGTTTCTGATATATTTCAGTTTTCAATTTTTTCTAATGGGACTTGTTTTAATTACAGGTTTTGGCATATGATTCAAAGAATGTAAAAGCTCTATATCGCAGAGGCCAAGCATTTAAGCAACTTGGAAAGTTAGACGTGAGTTATGATTAATCATTTACTCTTGGGCCTTTTTGACATGTCGGTTGTCTAATAAGTTAACATTCTGGGCCAGCTTCATGCGTGAAAATTATTTTATTGAAAGGCATGCCTGCTGAATAGAGTTTAATAACTGAAACATGTATTAGGCTGCTGTCTCTGATTTGAAGGTGGCTTATGCAATTTCCCCTGGAGATGAACTATAGCTGATGTCCTAAGGTATGATTTTCTTCACACAAAACACAGGATTTTCATATCAGAAGTATGAAACTCTGGTAATTCATGATCTATGGCAAAGTGGCTCATGGACATTTGTATATTGCAGAGATGCCAATGAAAAATTGATGAAGGAAGGTGGAGATAGGAATGTGTCACAAGGCAAGTTTCATTTGTTTCTTCAAGTCATATCTAGGTTGATGTTATTATATGAACAAATATTTTCATCTTGCAAGTATAAATACCTATACTTAGTTTTCTTGTTGTTTTTGCATGGTCTATTTTGCAGGTTTGGTTATTGAAGAGATAGTAGAAGAAGAGACTGAACCTGAGCCATCGGACAGTCATAGAAGTGCATCGAACTATTCTGTGACCCAGTCAGTTGGAGCTGGTGAGAGCTCTCAAAAAGTGAATGGGTCTTATCCGGGTTCCCTGCTGATTCTGAGTTGTTACAAAGTTTCAAGGATGATCCTGAAAATGTCAGGTATATCGGGACTAATTTAATTTTATGTGCAAATTTTCACCCATTCTATAGATACATAATTACTTGCAGCAGTAGCCCTTCTAAAGTGAAACATGGTGGAGAATTTTCAGTTCTTGGCTTAAAAAAATGTGCAACTATATAACTAAATTGAGATGTAATTTTAGCCATCTTTATTTGCTTTATCTTTTCAGAAGTTTCAATCTGTTTCACAAACAATTATGTTTCCATTGGATAAATTGGATAGTGCCAGAACTTCACCATATCTGCATTTTATTTATCAGCATCATTTACTGAAATCACTGAATTTAGTATATAATATTTCAAACTCAACCAAATATGGCATAAAAATTTCATATTGACCGATATGCATGTCTGTGTTTGCACTTACCTGCTATGTCCATTCTTTTCAGTTCTTTAATTGTTTATAACCTTCCAGGTTATTCCAAAGTTATGTCTCAAATGCCGAAATGTCGCCTGACATTGTAAAATCAGCCACAGAAATGATGAGTAGTATGAATCCAGAAGAGCTTCAGAAAGTGCTCCAAGTAGCTTCTTCCTTGAGTGGACAAGGCCCAGATGGTACAAGGTTAGGTTCAAAATTTCCAGAAATGACACCTGAAATGGTTAAGATGGCATCGGATAGCATTAGCAAAATGTCTCCTGAGGAGCTTCAGAAGATGCTAAAAGCTGCTGCTTCATTAAACGTAAATAGTGAACCTTTTCCAACACCAACAGGAGGAGGTCGTGCCCAAAGATCAGAAAGTGTCTTGCAGTCCTCAGTTGCTTCAGGTAGTTCCTCTATGCAGGACAGCAATGCAGGAAGAAATGCATATAATGAGCTTCTCAATTCAAACATAGGTCAACCATCTTCTAGTATCCCAACTTCAACAGCTGATTTGCAGGAAAGCATGAGAAATTCACTGCAAGATCCAGCTATGCGGCAGGTTTGGTGTTTTTCATATACAAAAGTTTCAGCTTCCAGTTTTATGTCTTTTATTCCTCAAGTTTGTTATCAAGCATCTACTCCTACAATTTCTGTGTTTTCTTATCCTTTTAAGATTATCAATTGGCAGATGTTTACTTCTATGATGAAGAACATGAGCCCAGATATGATGGCAAATATGAGTGAACAATTTGGGATGAAGCTGTCAAAGGAAGAGGCAGCAAAAGCTCAACAGGCCATGTCATCATTATCACCAGAAGACTTGGACAGGATGGTATGCTAATCTTATTGACTTTGTTTTATTTTTATTTTAATGTCTATCATTTTGGAAAACGAGTTTAATATGCGGCTAGGATACATGGGCAGTACAGGTAATGAATATTTCCTAGGTAGTATGTGGCATGTGGCTGTTTTATATGGCCACCTATGGTGTTTATAATGGTAAGTTCATAAAAGTAACTTACAATAGTAAAAACAAACAATTTTAAAATAAGTAAATTTATAAAAGTAGATTAAAAGAAATTTAGAAATAATTCAGTATATATTTAGAAAATAGAAAACTGTAGAGAAAGCAGAGGAGGAAAGGTGGCAGAGGGCCACATATCTGGGGCTTGGGTGTATACTGGCTACTTGGGCACAATACACATTGGAGGGTGGCCTAGACCCTAAGATGGGAAGCCAGGAGGCACATATGCATGTGCAGCTGCATATGTGGCTACATAGACCACGTTGACATCTTTTTTTATATTTTAATTGTTGCATAAGCATTTTACCTTGTAGATGCTTGGTTGTTCATTCCATAGAGTGAAAAATAGCTCCTGTATTTGTCTTTCCAAATTGAGATTATGTTTTAGACTCAGTAGCTTCATTTACACCTTTTAGTTTTGGGGGGTCTGGTATTGGTGATAACTGACATCTGCATGCTGAGAACCATGCTTGATAGACCAATGCCTTCTAACTTTTCCTTTCTTTAGTTACAGAATAAAAGCTGAAGTCCACGACCTATACTTTAAACAAGTTCATATGATGCTTTTCATGCCAGCCCATCAAAACTTGTTAGGTTGGATCGCAACTAGAAATATGCTAAGGGCCTATTTAGTTGCATCTACAAGAACCTTTTTTTTCATGTATGCAGCTAATCTTAAAGCTAATTCTACATGAAATGCAATTAACATGTAATGCAACAATGTATTCAATCAAAATGCTGTGTTTTCACCAGTAATTAGGTGAGAACTATGTCGTTAACACAATAAGAAACAATATGATATATAAAAAAAATCATATACAATAAGTGTATAATAAGATCAATATACATTACATAATTGCAATGTATATTATTTTCCTAATATATTGTATTAATAATATTATAGGAATTTTGTAATAGTTAATACTTAATATAATAGGTATACTCTAACATCAAATAATATACAAGGTATCATAACATTGCCAATATATGAAATTATTACTATGATGAAAATAATATCTGATAATTTATGTACAATAAAATTGTAATAATATTGCAACACAATTATAATTTGCAAATATATATTATTTCTTCATGTAATGATATAATTGTCATAATGAGATTTTGGAACATATTTCACTTTATTTTCATATTTGTAAAAAGGGGTCACTTATTCATTTTTCTAAGTTTGCCTGATTGAACTTATTAGAACTATTATATCCCTATTCTCAAATGAATGCACACAATTAGATGCACATCATAATAGTTCATGCACACATGTTTGAAACGAGTGTCTGATACAAGTTCATGCACACATATGATGTTATCAAATAGACTTAAGGAGAGGGGGTAAGGTTCAATAGAGTTTAAACGGACTGCTTTTTCCACAGCAAGAAAAAGGAGGAAAAAACAGAGTGGGCTTTTCCTTGCAAAGTTTGGTAGTACATAATGTACTGTTTTCTTACTATATTTTTATTAATTAATTTTCTGATTCATAATTCCATCTCTTAGTTACATGTCGCCAAACAATTTCTCTATCTTAAGTGTGCCTTTAGATGATAAAATTGCCGACTTCTAATTCAAAATATTGAAATCACAATTTCATGTTGCTCCACCCATAAAGCATTGCTGGTTATGATGATCAAACAAGCTGTAAATCTATACTAGAGCAAAAATAAATCTGGGTCGATGTCTAAAGAGAATGATTAGAACACTTTGTTTTGAAAATGTAGGTAGAAATTCAATGTGATTTAAATTTTAAACTTGCCATAAACACCCTAACATAATTTATGGAGTCATTGTTTTTCTTTCTTTTCTTTTTGTTTTTCTGGGTTTTGGTATGTGGTTGTATGTGTCTCAAAATGATGTGGGGGAAGGAGGTTATAAGGTTAGGAGGGGATGAAGTATTGTGATTTTGGAGAGATCAAAGAGGTGGTGTTTGGGAGGATAGTTACAAGGCTTAAGGCCTTCATGGTTTCTATCTGTATTCTATTTTAGGCTTGTGAATGACTCATGAGGATTGGTTGAAGATTATTGTTTTTTCTAAATCGAATTAAATGGTTCATTGGAGTTATCAATGAGAATCTTATCATCCTTATTCCTGTGGTAAAATCAGGGTTATCACCCTTATTCCTATTCAGGGAGTTATAACATCAAGGGCTATAAGCTGATTGGCATATTGAGCGATATAGAAATTGCTCTTAACATTCTAGGGTCCTGGTTTTGACATATAGCTTCAACATTGCTTAAAGGGATGAGTGCATCAGTATTTGACGTATGGTGGCTTTATGAGTGCATCAGAGTTAGGCATAAATATCTTGTGCCTCTGCACTTCCTGACTTGGGCTTTGGTTGAAGTGAAGGAGTTACAGTTCCTTGCCTATTTTATTTCATGCTTTTTTGTGATGCATTGCTGTGGGTCAAAAAAGAGTGAGCTCCGTCACATTCCTCAATCAGATTGTCCACCCGCGAGGTCAAAATACAGCATGTGCCAAGGGTTACAGGAAAGATCCCTCCCATAAAATAACTTCACCCATATGGGCAATTCTGTGAGAGTGAGCCTTTCCGAACTTTGTTATCACCATGATTGCTGAAGTTTTTAATAGGTTATGTTAGAGGAAAAGTGGGTGGCTTTCTTTTAGGTTAAGGTAGTTTTCTCTTTGATGACAGGAATGATCTTTAGTTGATTTATGGTGACTCATCAGTGCATTAAAGTCAGATATTAATCTGTTTTACCAGGTTTGTGTGTTAGTCTAACCTTGAAAAAGACTTGTGAAACTGAATTTTTCCTACTGTACATTGTTCAGAGAATGGGCTTGGCTTGGGTTGCATTCCTTATTCTATTTCATCATCTCTTCTGCCATTTGGGCCGAGTGAATTTGTAGATGGCCTTAAGTGCACGTGGTGCATCGAAGTGTGGTTTATGTGGGCATTACTTTGAGGTATCTAGGATTCCATTTGGCATTGTGATACATGAAAAGAGGTGGTCTTCATAACTAGTTTTAGATTTTATATTTAGATTTTCTAAGATTTAGAAAGATGAGTATTTCTTCTGTACAATTACATTAAGTTTGAAAGTCTTCCAATTAAGAGATTAGTTTCTTTCACATTAAGAAATATTATTTAGATTGGAAACTCAAAATCTTAACCTTATCTGAGCTTCACTTTGAACAATTTTAGTTAGGCTCCAGGCTGGCTTTTTGTATCAGGGTTAGTTATTCTAGACATATACTTTTTATTGTGCTAATTTTTGGAGTAGTCTTGGTTTGTGTGGCTCAGTTCAATCTTCTTGATTAAGATAAAGTCAGTACTTCACGGATCCATGTCAAGCTTAGTTAACCTTGCTTCTATTTGGTGGAACAATTCCACTGTACTTCTTTTTTGTTTGGTATGAAATTGCTGGGAGAATGAGAGCAATTACATCAGAGTAATCGAGGTTTTGATGTCCACTGAGCATTGCATCTTTTCGAAAGCTGCCATATATCCATGATCTCTCAACTGGGATTGTTTCCTGTGCTTGACTGAGTCTGCTGTCTTCATCAATCTTGATTGCAAAAGTGTTTAGATGGATATGTAGGATCCTTGTCATGGATATGCATTAAACTTCTATTTGGTATGAAGGATGGATGGAGGAAAGTCTATCTATCCTCTTATATGTTTAGTGAAACATGGAATGATGGATGGAATAATTCTTCTATATTTGATATAGGCAGAATGAGAAGAAGGATGGATAATATTTGTATAATATTTTATAAAATTATCTTTCGATAAAAATATTATTATTATCAATTTATAACCCTTATTTATACTAAAGAAGAAAACAATATATAAACTTATAATCTTTAATTATATAAAAAATTATATAAATATTTAATTCAATACATAATTTTATAAATTAATTATTAATGAATTAATTATATAAATAACTAATTAATTTATAATTTAGTTTAAATAGTTAATTAATATTATACAAATAGCTAATTAAAAAATAGTAAATATAAATAGAAGATAATCTAATTATTTAATTATAATTATGAAAATTATATACTAAAATTAAAATAATGACTAATAAAATTTAATAGTATATGATTAATAGTACATATATAACTATGTAAAAGATAGTTTTATAAGAAAATTAATGCGGGGTAATTTTGTCAAGGCAAAAATCCATCCTTCAATGCTCCGTCCATTCTTCATCCTCCCAGTTTGGAAGGATGCAAATTGGTGGGTTAGGGCGAATGGACAATTTCTCCTTTTTCATCCATTTTTTTATAACTTTTTGAATCAAACAGTAGATGGAGGCCATCCATCCTTTCAATCCTATCTATGCACCTCCCATGACCCAACCAAACACAGGATGAGTGTTGAGATGTAATTTTGAGCCTATGTTCATACAACTGTTTGTTAATTCAAAATTTTAGGCTAATAGTGATCATGGGTCTTTTCCACTACTCTTGGATTTGTCTCCATCGTAAACAAATCTAAATCTCTTAGTTTTACTATTGAAGCTTTCCCTACAGTCACTTGATTTTAAATTTCCTATCATCTTTAAGTTAGATGCAGCATCCCATTTTAGACTTGTGTCCATCTATTTATTTCTTCATTCATTTATTTGTATATTTATCCATTTTCTTTTCTCTTATGAAGTTTTACCAAATGAGTTTTTGCAAATAGGTGACTTTTTCCTAAAGTTTTGATAGGAAGAGTTTGGGTTAGGGAATTGTGAGGATCCGTATGGGTGTATATTTAATCCCGTATCGGTTATTTGTTAGGAAGATGTTGGGTATTTATATAGGACCAAAGAATCCAAATAACACTTTTCAGTTAGTCTTTTTGTGTGAGGTCGTGGGTTGTGACAAATGGTATCAGAGCGGACCTGATTCATAATTTGTGGACTAGGAGATACCGCAACATGGGTTCATTGGGCTGACCATGGGCCGATCGTGGTGTTTATGAATGGATATATAGATTTGAACCCTTAAAATGGTGAGAACATCAGGACTTAAATGAGGAGTATGTAAGGATCCGTATGGATATGTATTTAGTCCCACATTGGATATTCACTGGGAAGATCTTGGGTACTTGTATAGGGCCAAAGAATCCAAATAATATCTTTGGCTAATCTTTTGGATAACGTCATGGGTTGTTACAAATGGTAGAGCCAATCTAGTCCATAGCTTATGTGGATTAGGGGATACTGTAGCATGGATTTATTAGAGCTGACTATGGGTTGGTTATGGTGTGAGGATCTGTGCGAACGTGTATTTAGTCCCATATTGGTTATTCGTTGGAAAGATCTTGCATACTTATATAGTTCCAAGCAACCAAAAATACTTTTCGACTAGTCTTTTGGGTGAGGTCTTGGGTTATTACAAATGGTATTAAAACCAACCCAGCTTATGATCTGTAGATTAAGGAATACTGCAGCATAGATTCATTGGGGCTAACCACGGGCTGTTTGTAGTGTTTATGAATAGAAATATAGATTTAGACCTTTAGCCTGGCAAGGACGTTAGGGTTTAAATGGGGGGAGCATGTGAGGACACATATGGTCGTGTATTTAGATCCATATTAGTTATTTATTTGAAAGATCTTGAGTACTTATACAGAACCAAGGAACCTAAAAAAATATCTTCGGGCTAGCCTTTAGGTGAGGTCTTGGGTTGTTATAGGAATCCAGTATATGATATTATCTATTGGAGATATCTCTAGATTCTCTATGAACTTGGACGCATTCCTATGACATTGCGAACATTGCGATCCCGTCTGAAAGAGTTCTTCCCCAAGAGACTTGGAGGTAGAGATATTTTTCCTCTCTTTATCACATATCATCCTTTATTTGGTTTTCTTCTTTAATTAGTGAATAATAAATTCTGCCAAATCTTAGAATTTAATTCCAATACTATGCTTCTTGTAACTTATCATGAACCATTTAGATATGCATTTGTACTATGTTTTACATTCTTTACACAGAAATAGCATCTATATTGGCACTTATAGAAAATAGATATTTTTAGATTGGTTGTTTTTGATGTTGAGGGAGTTGTAAAACTGTTTCACTTAATTTAACATCTTTGTGCATCTGCTTAGGTTAGACATTGATCTTTATGAGTTTCTCATGGTGGCATTTTTATCACTATTATGGAATTTGAATTTTTCTTAACAAGCAAATAGTTATACTAAAATATAAGAGATGTCAGTGCTTGGTATGGCTAGCCTTATGTTTGTCTGAATTGTTAACTTGTTGAACATGTGAACCAAAGCTTGCCATATTTATCTGATACCTAATTTTATTGTCTTTTCAGATGCGTTGGGCAGAACGGGCCCAGCGAGGGTTCGAAACTATAAAGAAGACAAAGAACTGGCTTTTAGGAAGGCCAGGCATGATCCTTGCGATTGTTGTGCTTATACTGGCTTTCATCTTTCATCAGCTTGGATTTATTGGGGGATGATCACCAAAATTTTTCCAAATCATTGAGAAGTTGGATATCGTTCAAACATCATCTGGATGTCATCGTGGCAACAGACGAGGGGTGTCAATAGGCCTGTTTCTAACATCATTGGTGCCCTTTCTGTCCAAAGCGTTGGGCCCCACAGACGCCCATTTAATAATGTGTAACCTGAGTGGTCCTAGTCTGCCTGCAAGAAAGGTAGGTGAATCAAGAACAAGCAAAGTAGTATTGGATTTTAGTAGTTCTCTGCTTTGCCCGGATGTGTTTATAGCAATGATTTGATGTCATTAAACGGGAGATTATTGCAGTGAGGAATTAGTGGCACTGCTACAAATCTATACTGTTAATCTAGGACCTCTTTGGCATTGTTGCTGGCTTCCCTGTCTTAAAAAACGGAGTACAAGTAATCAATGCTTTGTTCCAATTGTCCAAATGGGTTTTATTAGAAGGAAAATTTAACTGGTTTGGTGTTTTTTGGTGGCTATTGGTCACTAGCAGCTGGTATTCGGAGCAGATACATTTGCTGCAGAGATTTAAATGTCTTGATTCTTTTGAAAATACAAAAATAAGTTTTGCAAAGTGTTTCATGTTTTGCCCTTAAATTCTGTTTAAGGAAGGTTTTTCTATTTTAAGGGCTTTCAATTGTGAGTGCATGTTGTGCGTATATTTTGGAGAACTAGGATGTTGCAATCCGGCAGGAAGCGAAATTCTTTGTACAGTGAGGGTGGTGTAGAAAATTCAACTTAGAGTGTATTGTCTCATCCGATTGGTTATCATTTTTAATATGTATTTAATATTTTTAAATCGATTTTTAGTTAAAATTTGTATGATAAAATATTTTGTTCTTAAAAAAAATTATAATATTTTATATCTATATTATGACATTCTGCATTCATAATATGCATACGATGTCATAATTTTTTATAAAGAATGAGGATATTTTAAAATTATTTAAAAATTTTAAGCGAAAAAATCTGTTTGCGGATATTAAATGTGTATTGAAAAGTGGTTGGACAAAAATATTCTTCTTACATTATGGTATTTGAAGTTATATTATGACATTTGAGTTATATTACGCTACAGAATGTCATAATTTTTTCTAAAGATTGAATATTTTGTTACATAAAATTTTAATAAAAAAATTGATCTGCAGGTATTAAATGTATATTGAAAAGTGATGATCATGTGGATCAATCAGATGAAGTGGTGTATTTATATCAAATTTTTTACATCATCTACAGTGCACAAAAAACTCCAAGCTGGAATTGGATGAGGGTGGGAGGCTTAAAATTGAGCGGTGGCTATCAATTCAACTGCACTAGCTTGAACCCTTGTCCATGAGAAATTGTTAGGTGGACCAGGTCCATCATGGTTCGGATGAATGAATCTTTTTTCCCTTTTATTCTTTTCTAGGGTGGCTGCAACCCAGGTCCATGTTAGATCTGGTCCATCCAATAATTTGCTCTTAACGATGGCTTTAGAGTTTAAGCATTGGAATTCCACCTGAAGGCTAGAAAAGTATGAGCTTACTTGTTTTCTCCATGAAATGGTTCTAGCTCTCTGTAGGCGTCAGCTGACATCTCCAATTCTAGGAGTTTGCAGTGCTTTGTGTCAATTTACGTACACATATTTATTTTAGTGAAGGCCTTTGGAGAGGCTCTTAACATTAGCCAAACACCTCCGTATTGGAAGAGAGACTCTTGGAGCAGTATTCTACTGGAGGCTGCTTTTTGAGAAATTTCCCCACTAAAATTTGCTGCCAAGCCAACTGCTAGATATCAAGTTCTACGGGGAATTTCTCTTAAAGCCATCTAAATCTCTTATGTTGTTGGATCCCATGACTTTTTGAGATCTTCATAAGAATTTAATTTAGCTGAAGAAGGGAGGTGTATATTCACATATTGGAGAACCTCTCCTGGGAAGATAATGACCTCCTCCATTTGACACCTTAAGTATTTAATTGAGCTGAAGAAAGAAGGCATACTCAAATATTGCAGATCTCTCTTAGAAAGATTGTGACCTCCGGCATTTGTAGGCCGTTGGTTTTGGGGAAAGAAACCCTAGAAATACTGGTCGGTTCCCTGTGAGCCTTTCGATATCCTGAATCTAACAATCATGTTTTAAAAAAAGATGTTTCATAGCAGTGTTGCAGCATGATGATTTGATAATGTTAAAAGTATGAGTAATCGAAACATTTGTGTAAATGAAACTCGACCGGCCGATACTAATGGGTACTAGTTTAAATGGATCAACTAGCTTGGACCAAATGAATTTGAAATCACTAAGTTTAACATCAGTCGATTCTATATCATGAAAATTACAATGTAAAGCTTAGGTAGGGGCTTCAATTTTCTGTTGATTTTTCTGGCGTAATGCACAGGTTCCATAGCACTGAACAATGGACATCTTACAATTCAGCTAGATCCATAGACAAGCCATCTGGAATAAGCACATCTCAATAATTCAATAATTCATTTAAAGCATGATATTTTACAGCATCACTATGGTATGACATTTGATTGTGAGTCATAATCTTGATTATAGAGGAATTAACACAACCATCTCTAATAGTATCAGAAAAACCTAACTAATGGAATTCTATGAAAAAATTTAATCGAGTTGAATCACACTATATAAATGGCTGGGTTGCACCATCATATTAGTTATGTAAATTAGTGCATCGATCACTTAAAAAAAAATTCATTCAAAAGTTCATGGCCTGTTTGGTATCGATTTTATTTTCATTTTTCTCATTTTAAAATAAAATCATAAAATCGAGACCAAATATCTAATGCTGCTGCTTATATTTCTTATTTTAGAATATCATTTATTGTTTTAAAAAATAAATAAAAAAGTTTTACTTCATCTTTAAAAGCAAGAACTTTTTTTTTTACTATCACCATTAATACGATAACATTATTACCAAGCCACCCCATAGTCGAATAGTTAGAAGCTCGAGCTCGACTTGATTTAAAATATTCGAATTTGAAATTCAACTCAAAATCAATTGAGTCTTAATTTATCGAGTTCGAGCTTAGTTGGATGAAAAAAAATAATACTTGAAATTAACTCAATTCGACTCAAATATCAACCAAATATACTTGAGCTCGAATTTAAACTTGAATTCAAGCCTTAGCATATTAATAATATATATTAATATATATTATAATAAAATAATATTATTAAATATATATAAAAAATTAAATAGGTTTGTGAGGTTTTGACCAACTATCTTGCTACTCGAGTTCGATAGTAGTCGAATCGAATCAAGCTCGAGTTGCTCGCACGCTACTCGACTTATTTGTATCTCTAATTTTCACCACTATAATTTTTCTCTCTGCTACAACTGTCACTATCACCATTCTTGCTACCTCCACCATCCTATCATTCCACCACTGCTACTGTCTTCACCACCCATCACCATTGCATTACCATATTTTCAATTGCTAATACCACCTCTTTCACAAATGTCATCGCCACTACCATTATTATTGTCGTTGTCACCTTTGTCAATAGTAATACAACCACCCACTCCATTGTTTTCATATTAATATTTAAAATAATTAACTAGACAAAGTATATTTACATTAAAATAAATTATTTGTTATTGTGATTCTAAAGTAATTATGTAAAGAGAAAATACACTTTGATTCCTTTAAGATACCATGAGAAATACTTACATTACAAAGCTTTAAAACATTTCAATAAGCACCACCAAGTTAATTTAGCATAGCATTGTGGTTAAGCTGTTCATCCACTCCACATTGTTGATGGAAAAATGCCAAAAAAAACAAAACAAAACAAAACAAAACCAAGAATGCCCTACTTTAAGATCTCACTAGCTCGCATGAGAATTATAAACAAGATGAAGGCTATCTAGATCGATCCCAGCAACATGCTTGGAACTATGCCTCCTTTGTACTATAATACCGTGGAAACAATAAACCATATGATTAGAAGAAAGGATGAGGATACTGGACGGAAGAGAGTAACTAATTTATTTAACATAGAAAACAAGGCTAAAAACAAAAGAGAAAAACAAAGACTAATACTAAACTTGAGATGCTCAAAAGACAGAAAAAAATTGTTGTTTTATAGAAAAGGAGTCTCCTTTGAACTGAAAAGATGGGAAGAAGAGTAAGGAAACAACGCATGCAACTAATTTCCATGGGTTGGACCATTACTGGATGCAGGAGTAAATATACGCATTCATGGATTTTCATAGAATTGATATAGAAAGAAGGAAGAAAGAAATCAAAATAAAAAGAAAAAACAAAAAGAAGAAGAAAAAAAGACAAGTAATGCTGGTGCTTGAAGTATCTCACAACTAGCACCCAATATTAGAAATAAAGACACCACTATGGCCGAAAAGCTTAGATCCAACAAAATACTAGGGGTCTGTTTTGATGATTCAGCTCGAAATCCTATAAGTTTTATGGGTTGTATTGATACAATTAGTAAAATCAGACTGGATTAGATCTATATTTATAAATATTCAGAGTGTCTTTGGAGTGGATTGACTCAAATCCAATAGAAAGAAAAAAACTCAGCAAAACTTTAAAATTTTGAAGTTTGAGAGTCTAAATATTTTTGATAAAAACTTGAAGGGATCAAGATGTACTTTTTTTCATCTTTAGATCATTCTATTTTCAAAGATAGCAAGAGCACAATCATATAATCATATAAATATAAAATAGTCATGTCCAAAAATTTCAAATATAAATAATTCAATAACCACGATACTTTATAATATTATTGTAGCATGGCCCTTGGTTATAAGCCATGATCTTGATTATAGATGAATAATCACAGCCATCTAATGGTATGCTAAAACCTTAATCTATGGAATTCTCTAAAAAGGTTCTGAGGGGACCGAAACGCAATGGCTACAGTTGCACCACCATATTAATTATGTAAAATAATATGCGAAACAGTCAGAAACTTCTATTAGCGTAAAAGTATTAGATTATTCTATTTTCTAGGAGACATATAGTTAAATAATCATAATTAATGTACCAGCAAAATCTAGCCAATGAAATCTATGAACAAGTCCAAGAAAATTTAAAAATCAAAAATTTAAATATAAAATAGTTCATAAAGGGCCCAATTTAGTTCAAATCGGCGACACAATCAGAATAATTTTATCTACGTAATCATACTCCAAATTCTAACCAACAATGACCCAACAAAATAAGAATAGAGTAACTTCCAAAAATTTAAACTTTAAAATATTCTATTTATCATATGTATAAATAATTGCATTGCTATTGTTGCACCATCATAATATATGTAAACAATGCACTGATTGTTGAAAATTATATCCCAAAATCAATCGTCAGTCTGTTGATGATTGTGCTCATAATTGTAAATTGTATATGAATTTTTATTAATAAGAGTTATTTCATTTTTTCATCACATTTTGTCCATCTTATTTGAACTCCTGTGTTGTGATGAAATCCTTAGGACTATAATTAATCAACAAAGGAGGATTTGTCATTTAGTCCTTAAAATATATTCGCGATCAAATGATATGCTGTTAATAGGACGGTAGCTATATCAAATATAGGTCGTTGTATGTCATATAAGTTGGTTGTCCTCTTAACCAAGGAGTGTGAAGATACTGGTATAGCATGCAAGTGGAATGTAGGAGTACATTCATACCAAACGTGATCATTTACCAAGTACTTTACTGGCAAGAGTAGCTCATAAAAGGGTATGGGTATAAATATCTCTCCGATCTGAGATCACCATGGTGACTTGTAAGTAACTCATTGTACTTGGGTACCGAACCATCTGAATTTTAATTCAGTGATGGAAGGTTACTGGGTGCAGTCAAATACTTATCAAGTCGGTGGATGAGTCTAGATGGAATTGACCCCTCTGAATAAGTAGGAGATATGCATCAGTGTATTTCAATTTAGTAAAATCTTGGTCAGGATAATCCATGTGATAGATTTGAAAGGTTGAAATATAATGTGGTTGAATATATTAGGGTTGACAGTCAAATCCTAGGTCACCTTGAGCATTTGGATCAAAGGGATTAATTGTACGGTAACCATGCGTCAGTAGATTCTAGAATGTTGCTTTGCAATCTTTCGACCTATCCAAATATCAAGTTTCATTGCTAGATGATTATATCGATTAGTATAGAAAGTTGTTCCTATACTACTGGCTTAGGTTCGAACCTATGAGATCACATACATTAAAAGATTCGGTCTGATCTGATGGCTGAAGAGTCCAATTGAATTGTGACTCTGGTGAAGAGTCTCACTAGGATTGGAACTTTGGAGGAGAGTTCCACTGGACTGAGATTCTGTTATTAATGAAGAATTTATTAGCAATTAGATTGCTAATTGACTCAATTTGATTGAGCAAAGAGCTTTGGATCAAGTCTAATTGAATTAGATTCAGTTTGACTTGGATTGGGTTTGATTTGATCAAACCTAATTGCAAGGGTAACTTGTTTCTGATTTGATCAGAACTTGGGCTCAGTTAATTCCTAATTGGGTTAGAAATTTATTGAGATGATTGAGTTCTTAATTAGATTATGTTCCTTCCTCTCCTTGAGTTCAAATCAGATTTGATTTGATTTAGAATCAAATTGAAAATGAAGAGTCTAAGCCAGCAGCGACTCTTTCTCTTCTCCTTACACCACCCTGGACCCACCCTCTCTTCTCAACGCCAAAATGGTTTCGGCATGTGATTTTTGGGTGTGAAGAGAGTATGCGCAAATAGGGTGGGCGGCATGCATGATGACTCATGGCTCTTATCTCTTGTCTAATTTGAATGCGATCCAAATTAGAGATAAAGAGATAAGAAGGAAAAAGATTTTTTATGATTAGAAAGAAGGGTGGTGCCAATTAATTTTTTTTAATTTTTTTGAAGTGTTTTTGGGTGTGAGAAAGATCAGATCTCTTCCTTATGCCATCACCTATTCTTGAAAAATTTGGGATGCCAAATTGGTGGTTGGCATGAAGAATATTGGCTTCCCCTTTGACCCAAACCCTGATGCCCATCTATAAAAGGGAGGCTCCTATTGTTGATGCCTAGAAGTGTTCCTTACTGATTTTATTTTTCTACTAGAGATCTCCTCTCTCCTCTCTTCCTCCATAGATTCTTCCTCTCCTTTGGAGCATCCAAGAGATCAAGAGAAGAAGAAGCAGTTCAGCCTTTGAAGATTCTTGCGAGCTAGTACTTCTAAGGAGCTTGATCTGCACCGGTATTCGTATGGATGATTTGTAGAGGTCGGACTTTTTAGTGCGGCTACGAGCAACCTAAAGGAACTCTCTCCTATGTGAGATTATTGTGAAGATCAGCAACCCACAATTTGGTAATGAATTTTGAACTTGTTAGACTAGTTTTGATAGATCTAAGGATTAGATCTAGTCTGCAATATCGATTTGATCAATACAGATTTTTATTTTCAGATCTTAAGTTCATGTTAAATCATATCATAGTTCTTGACATGATAGTCTAGATTAGATCTTATGCATATAAAATAGATTAAAGTATTTAATCTAATAGATCCGCTGTAAAAAATTTTAAATTGCATGCATAATACTGTCCTACTTTTTCTTCAATTGGTATCAGAATCTTATTCTTTATAATATAATTTTTTATATCTTTAGATCTAATTATATGTTATTTAGATTAGATCTAAATATATTTATTTTATATCTGATTTTGATCAGTCCTGTACACGTTAGATTAGATTATCTGAGTAGCAACGTACTCGGATTGGATAATCACCGGACCGTCCGATCATAAGAGCAAGTAGGGTTATACGATCCTCTCTTCCCATTCAATGGGGTGCTCTTATGGTGTGTAAGGGTGCCACTATGAGGTCCCATGAAGAATAAAGCAAAAAAAAATTTACTTCTTGTAAAATCCTAGATCTTAAAATTTTAGGATTTGTTGTATGTGATGCAAGTTGCAAAGAATAGTAATTACATCTAATCTTAATAATCAAAATTATTTTGATTTGAAATTATGAAATTTAGATATGATCTAAAAAATTTTATGATTTAATATAAAAGTTTATATAAGAAAAGATTTCAAAATCTTAACCTAAATCCATGTTGATGCTCAAACTTAATTGAGAATTAAGTATAGAATTAACTAGATCTAGAATTGTGATTTTAAGATCTAAGGATATTACTTAAAACATGGGGCATGGGTTAGCTCAAATCAGGTCCTCTTAATTAGGTTAGACCTAAAGTTAGAATCAAAAATTAATAGACCATACAGAGAAATTGATTAAATCTAATCAAATATTAAATTAGATTAAATTAGAATATCTCTAGAATCAGTACAATAGTTATATATGGTCAAGTCTATATCTTTGATTAGACCAAATGGACCTTGATTGTGGCTTAGTGGTTGAACTCGAATTATTAGGCTTGTCAGATCAAAACTAATTAATCAATTAGTGTCTAAGATAAGTTTGACATTTCAACCGATGGTTTTAATTGAGAATGGCTTACCTGGCCATTTCGATGGTGTTTAAGGTAAGCTTAGCATACCTTCTACCGATCTCACTTATCTGGCCAAAGTGGTGAATTATGTCTTAATTAGGTCGCTAAATAATTCAAGTTGATCCATGTCATTAAGATCGATCAGTGTGACTGATTTAGGTACCATTTCAACCAGCATGACACTAATCTAATTCAATGACTTGGAGAAGTCAGTGGGAGGATTGTGGTTTATTGGTTGATCTCTTCTCTTCTCTTAATTAATAAATTAAATCTTATAAATTATTAGGTCCCTTAAATGAGATAGTTATGGTGATAACTAAATCATAGCCTCTCATTAAGTTGGATGATAATG
>KE507237.1:31125-46787 GCA_000441515.1 Elaeis oleifera
CTTTCACAAATGATTTGATTGATGATTTTCTATTTTGATTTACCAGAAAACACTTGAGATAAATAAGCAATTTGAATTCAAAGCTACACATCCTCAAAAGCCATGTTAGTAATCTAACAATTTATACCCAAACACTTTTGTTATCAGCAAAATCAATCTCGGGGTCAACAATCTCTCTTTTTGATGATGATAAAATCTTTTGAGTATACCTTTCTCTCAAATTTCAAATTCACTTCATTTTCAATTATTTCATATATGCATTCAAATTTTATCAACTTTACTTTCTATTATTGTATATTCAACATATACAATCAAATTTTATCAATTTACACATATTCTCCCTAAGTGTGAGAAATATGTTCAATTTGATTTCAATTTTATCAAAATTTATGATACTCCCTCTTACTATATGCTAAGAAATATAATTATAATTTAATTCAATGTTTCACATTATTTCTTCTTTAAGTTTTTATCAATTTTATGTTTAATGGTACTCTATTAATTAAAATTTGATACTCATGGTACTTTGATACTCATGATACTCAAATATTCATGCTACTCAATTTTGATACATAATTCTTCTCCCTCTTTTGTTATTATCAAATATTACTCAATTCAAACAAATATGATACAATACATATAAAGGAAGAATTTTGTATATAAAACAAAAGCAAACTTCATTCATTGATAAAGAAAGATATATTACATAATCAAATCCAAAAACCATACATGGAGTCCAAAAGAGATATTTGACACCAAAATACTCAAAATGCAACTACATGCATCCTATAGGCCACCTAATCTATGGTAGGTTCGTGAGGGGCGGAGGAAGCTGGATCCATAGGCATAGAAGCATGCTACTTGGTAAAAATCTTCCTCACAATATTCTCCATCAATGAAGAGAGACATCCAGAGACATGATCAAATACACGGTCAGCAATATGCTGTACAATCTCCTCAATTTGATCCATAGCAAGTCTAACAGTAGATGAAGACATAGCAGGCTTAGGATGCTGTGGCACAGTCTCAGGTACATCCCTTTCTTCCCTTCCTCATCTATCTTAACCACTGACCCTCAATCTTCTTAAATTCATCCTTTCATTGATTTCAAATTATAAGTATCATAATGTTGAAATTTTTAAATGGACTCTCATTCTAAATTTACTCCAAAATCTTGAAAAATCAGAGTTAGAAACATTCTATAAGGTAGAGCTGGCTTTTTCCTTTGAGAGGCTTCTTACATTACCTTTAAGATCAAAGCTGGAAGTTTGAATTTTTCTCTCCTTAAGGTGTGATACATAACACCAACATCATTCTTTATCAAAAATCAAACCTTTCAAGCCGAGGGAGGAGAATTCTAGCAGTCATATGATGAAGAAGTCTATGCTCCACAGATAAATCCCTAGCATGAATCTCCTCAAAATGTATTACGTCATCCCTTCCAAACAAAAATCTCAACCTAGCAGCTCTATCATCAAATTTCTCTGTTCCTTCAGTGGGTGCATGAAGTAGAATACCTAATCTTTCCTAAGTCAATATTAATTTTAACCTCTTTAACTTCTATTTCAAAAGATCTTGAACTAACAATAGCATTTGTATAAAATTATTCCTTACAAGATTTGGATAGGTCAAAAGATCAATATCAGAACACAAACATTCCCATCCTTGAAATTTCAAGCATTCTCCTATCCCAAAACCCTCACTCTCCAGAACAGCAAAATCTATCTTTCTCCTAGTTGTAATAGCTCTAGAAGAAAAACGGACCGACCTTATTGACCTAGAAGAAGATGGAGACGGTGAAGAGGCCGGAGGGAAGGGCTGAGCGGGGCCTGCCAAAGGAGGAGGAGGTAGAGAAGACTGAGACGGCTCAGAGGGATGGTCTTGACGGTGTTTGTTTGCCGTTCTTATCCATGAATACATCTTTTTGGCGACGGAAAGGGCATTGGCGCTTCAACCGCAGAGCAATTTGTTTCTTAGGCACCATGGATCCGAAAATTTTTCTGATTTGAGATGGATTAGGGGTTCAAGGGAAAGATTTTAAGATTCCTACGATCTTGAAGTTAGTCGGCTAAGATATAAAATCTTTAAAAGCCGATCGAACATCTCATTAAAAAAAATAGAATCCCGATAATTTAGTTGGTTCATAAAATTTTTGAGTCGAATAAGTAATAAGTCGATTAAGTTTTTTATGCATAAAAATGTTAGCAGACTCAGTCCAGCACAAATCTAAATTTTAAAATTTTAGGGCTAAGAACGATACATGCCTTTTTTGATGTAATTTAAACATGTATGGTTCAAAAAAATTCATTACATTAAATCAATCATTTCAACATACAAGCACATTCAATAATTTAACAATATGGATCAATAAACCTAATTATTTTCTTATTGCATAAAATCTTTCTTCATTTGATTTTCTTTTTATGAATAATGTTTTATCTGCATTGCCTCTTTTAAATCATTATTTAGTAAAATTTACTCAATCTGTCATACCAAGCCCTAGGTGCTTGTTTTAATCTATACAAAGCTTTTTAAGTTTGTAAATATGATAAGGCAATTCTTGATTTTCAAATCCGAAGGTTGTTCTACATAAACTTCCTTCTCAATTAATCCATTCAAAATATACTTTTATATCCATTTGAAAAAATTTGAAATTCATAAAACAAGCGAATGCTAAGAGCAATCTAATAGCCTCAAGTCTAGCAACCGATACAAAGATTCATCAAAATAAATTTTCTCTTCTTGATTGTATCCTTATACAACTAATCTAGTCTTATTTCTAATTATATTGTCCTTCTCATCTAGCTTATTCTTAAAGATCCATTTTGCTCCAATTACTAAAAAATTTTCAGATCTTTCGACTAATTCTCAAACTTTATTCTTTTCAAATTGATTTAACTCTTCTTGTATTGCTAAAATTCAATTTGAATCTTTTTCAGTTTCTATTATATTTTTAGGCTCTAAGTGTGATACAAATGCAAAGTGATTCATAGTTCCCTAAATGATGCTCTAGTTTTAACACCATGAGATGGATCATCTATAATCAATTCCTTAGGGTGTTTGGGATCATACCTCTATTTCTTTAGTAAATTTGATGTACCTTGCTCATCTTGAGGTTATGACACATTTTCTTCAACATCTTGCTCTACATCTTCTTTTTCTTGAGGAGTACCTTCAATATTCATGTTCTTCAATTTTTACTCAAAAATTTTGTATTTACATCAAGCTCTTCTTTCCTTCTTTTAAGAGAGTTAGTCTCATCAAAAATAACATGCACCGATTCTTTTACTATCAATATTCTTTTGTTAAATACTCTATATACTCTACTATGAGATAAATAACCTAGAAAATATCTTTATCAGATTTAGCATCAAATTTTCTTAGTTTATCTTTGCCATTTATTAAAATAAAATATTACATCCAAAAATTTTAGAATATAAAATATTAGATTTTTTTCTTTATAGAGTTCATATGGAGTTTTTTTAAAATTGATCTAATTAATACTCTATTTAGCACATAATATGTGGTGTTAATAGCTTCCATCCAAAATATTTTGGAAGGTTACTTTCACAAAGCATGGTCCATGCCATTTCAATTAATATTCTATTCTTTCTTTTTACCATCCTATTTTGTTGAGGTGTCCTCAGTGCTAAAAAATTATGATTAAGTTTATTTTCAGAATAAATTTTAAACTTATGATTTTTAAATTTGGTTCCATAATCACTTCTGATATTCACAATACTACACTCTTTTTCTCTTGTTATTTTGTTAATAAATCAACAAACATCTCAAATGCATCATCTTTATGTGATTGAAATAAAGTCTAAGTAAATCTTGAAAAATCATCAATTATAACAAAATCATATCTTTTTCTTCAAGACTAGTAGTTGAAATAGGTCCAAATAAATCCATATGAAGTAATTCTAGAGGCCTACTAGTTAAGACAATATTTTTTTATTTGAAAGAAGATTTTGTTTATTTACCAAGTTGACATGCTTTGCAAATTTTATTTTTTTCAAAATTTATTTTAGGTAAATCTTTTACTAAGTCAAGTTTAATTAATCTAGCCAATGAATTCATACTTGCATGACCTAGTCTATTATGCTAAATCCTATTAGATTTATTTACTTTATCATTTATAACAACAAGACATTCAATGTTTTCATTTTTAAGTTCATCAAGATCAATAATAGAAATATTGCCATGTTTTTTCTTATGAATTCAATACTTTCATCAAATAAACTAGTTACAATACAATGAGATAATTTGAATGAAACATTGAAACCTCTATCGCATAATTGACTAATGCTATGCAAATTATGCATTAAACCTTCTACTAGCAAAATATTTTCACTACAAGTGGAGGTGTTATCAAAATATTATCGAGACCAATTATTTTATCTTTACCATTGTCTCTAAAAGTTACTACACCTCCATCTTTAGCTTCAAGAGAGATAAATTATGACTTATCTCCTATCATGTGCCTTGAGTATCTACTATCAAGATACCACCTTCTTTTAACTCTCACAGATGACAAGCACACCTACATAAGTATTCAAGTAACTTAGGTACCCAAGCTAACTTTGATCCTTCGGGGTTAGCATAAATAGTTTCTTTTGAAACCCAAATTTACTTTATCTTTGATTTATCTAAATTAAATATTTTGCATTCTACAAATTTATGTCCAATTTTATTACATTTATAACAAGTAATAGTTCTACCATGATTTTGAGATTTTTCATATACATTCTTTAAAATTTTATTTCTTAATGGATTGTATCCTATACTAGCTTTATCAAAATTATATTTTGATTATTAACCAACATTTGTAATTTTTCAGAACTTAGCATGAACCTATCTGCTATAAATCTTATTCTAATCATTTCATCTTGTAAGGATTCATTCTTTTCATTTGATTTATCAAGCTTACTTTGTAATTCCTTCGTATCTTCTCTTATTTTAGCTTTATCCTTACTTAAGGTTTGATTCTCTTTCTTTAGTTCTTTGTTCTTATGAGATAGCTTCTTAAAATCATAAAGTAAATCATTAACAGCATCATATAGTTCTTCGAATGTAAATTTAAAAATTGAATCATCATTGTTTACCTTATCCTCCAATGCCATAAGGCAAAGGTTTGCCTCTTCTTTCCTTTAACACTCTTTTTCACTTGAAGAAGAATCCTCATCATTGCTCCATGTTGCTTTTAGTGCCTTCTTTCTTGACTTCTTGGAGCTTTCTTTAGAAATGGACAATCCATCCAGAATATTCAGGCTTTTAAATTCATAGCAAAAAGGTTGTTCTTTTCTTTTTCTTCTCTTTCTCTTTACTACTATCTCCCTTGCTGTACCTTCTTTTTGATTCAAATTTTTTTTTCTTCTCATGAACTTCTTGAATCTTCTTGTTATCATGGCCATCTCCTCATCATTTCAAAATCTTCTTTAGAGTCACTCTCTTTTTCATAGATGGCAGTAGCTTTAAGGGCAATAGACTTCTTTTCTTCACCTCTTCTTCTTTCCCTTGATTCATGTTCAACTCATGGGTCATGAGTGAACCAATCAGCTCCTCTAATATAAGATTATTTAAATTCTTTATCTCTTGAATGGCAGTTACCTTTGGCTCCCAATTCTTTAGCAAAGATCTAAGAATTTTACGCACAACATCACTATTAGTATAGTCTCTTTCGAGACTTTTTAAACCATTCAAAATATCAGTGAATCTTATGAATATTTCAATGATTGTTTCATGTCTGGCTCTGACCTCCCTTGCAAACTCCAGGCCTAGGTTTCATTTTAAAAAGCTCATATTTGTATACCAACATATTTATCTTTATTTCTTTGACTTGATTAGTACCCTAATGGGTGACTTCAAGTCTATCCCAAATTTTTTAGCGGATAAACATGTTGATATCCTATTGAATTCATTTGCATCAAGGCACAATATTGAACATTTATTGCTTTAGAATTTTGTTGAGCTAGTCTCTTGTTATGTTCATCCCAATTCTTTTAGGTTTGGAGATGGACACTCCATCAATAGTGATTTTGGATGTATGTGGACCATTAACTATGACATTCCACATGTCATAATCTTATGCTTGGATGAAATTTCATTCTTGCTTTCTAATAGGTGTAGTTTGTCCTATTAAAGAGCGGAGGTCTATTGGTTGATTGCCCCTCAACCAATGCAGTCTCAATTGGGTTTGCCATTTAATCTTTAGCTCTATAATCGTTAGGTCAACAACTAATATTAGAACACCTACTCTAATACCACTTGTTGCCCAAGGATGGCTACCCAAGAGGGGGACTGAATTAGATATTTAAAATTTAAAAGATACTTGTGCAAATTATACTACAAAAAGTGCTTAATGAGATAAGTAAACTATATACAATAAGTAAACAAGTACACAATCACAAGCTCAAAGTTTTATAGTGGTTCGGCATCAAGCTCGGCACCTATGTCCACTCTCCAAGTAAACCATTTTAGAATTCAACTATAATTCACTATAAGAATTACAGTCTGATTATTTTTTTTTGGATCACAATCCAACCCGATTGGTTTTATCCTAGGCTCATCAACTACAATCGTATAATGATTATTTTACACGGACTAACAATCAATCCCGATTGATTTTACACTTGGCTTATCAATCAAACCAAATACAATATCCAACTCTAGGCTTGGACCAACCCAAATTTCTTACCCCAAGAAATTTGAAAATAAATACAATAACAATGAAATTTAAAGGAGAAAGAAATGCTCAATAAAGTCCGGAAAAGAAGTTAGAGTTGCTTTGCTTGTCTGCTTAACTTTTTCTCTTTGAATGCTTGAGAAATGTGAGTGAAGATCTTCAATAATAATTTTCTGACTTCTCTCAGCTTGAGGATGGTAGAAAGATAACAAAAAATCAGTAGGACACTCTTCTCTTTCACTATTCAGCTCAAAATAGATAAACTCTTCAGTAGGTTTCAAAAGATTGTTTTCAATGCTCTAAAAGTTTCCTTATATAATATTGATGTTTTCCACAACTTAAAATTATCTGAAGATTCTTTGAAAAGTGTTTGATCTGTTAGAAATACAAAATAACTATTATAGGCGCATGGGATAAAAAGCTGCTTTTTCCAAAAACTAGCTGTTACAGACATAGGATCGACTCAGTTTTTCTCTGAGTTGGCTCAATTCTTCATTGGGTCAGCTAAGTTGCAACAGACTGAAAATCAGACTTTCTGACTTTTGATATGTTCTTAGACTTGGTCGGCTATCTTTCTAACTGAGTTGACTAGATTGCTCACTGGGTCGACTAAGTTGATAACTGGATCGGCTCAGTCCCTTGGGTCCTGAAATTTTACTTTTCATACTTTTTATTTTCTATGTCTTCTCAGACTGGATCGGCTCAGTTTGCGTGCCAAGAGTTATTTACCAACCTTTCTTTTTCAATTTTCTTTCTAGGCTAGATTTGCCTTGTTTACTTGATTTTATTCCTCATTAAAATTCTTCCAAGGTGTGTTTAGTCTGGAGAGCTTTTACAAATGATTTGATTGATGGTTCTCCATTTTGATCTGCCAAAAAATACTTGAGGTAAATAAGCAATTTGAATTCAAAGTTACACATCCTCAAGAGCCATGTTAGTAATCTAATAATTTATACTCAAATGCTTTTATTATTATCAAAATCAATCTCAGGGTCAATACTTTATCGTGAGTCCCAACTAGATGGCAGGTCATAGATAAATCATCAAATCTTATCATCAGTCATATGATAGATTCGATTAGCTCAAGTCCAATTGTGATCCTCATGAAAATTCTTTTCCATTAATCATACTGCTATGGTCACAAACTCTTGAACTTAGCCTCTCAAATCTCATAAGACTACTCTTCTCTATCAAGATCGATAGATTTCTTTTAGATGTACATCATACTCCTACAGTGGATCAACTATTGCCAGCATCTACAACAAAGACTTGGTGAGATCATGTTTATATGTCGTCAAACTTCAGCAGCTATACTGTGAGTAACCATGCTATCGCAAGTCAAAAGATCATTCACATAACTACAGCATCGGGATGATCACTGATGATTGAGTAGAAGTCCAAATGATCTCTCGTATGATCACACTCAGTACTAGTTATTCTCTAATAACTACCTACACTCGTCGCTCAGTGTCTCTACACTATAGATCTGAGACTCATCTACTCCGAAGAAAGCGATCTGTGCGTCAGTCTATCCGGATTGATCACTGTCCTCATGATGATACTATGATTGGGAGCATTTAGAAATTTTATATATGTCTCTAATTCTCAATACCTTAAGAATATGTATCAAAATTATTAATTTCATGGACAATTCAAAGATATATCACTTTTGAATGAAATAAACTTATCCTTTATTGGTCAAATCAATATTTTAAGTATAAAATTGTGTCCTATATCTATTATAATGTGTCTGCTATATTGACTTCTAAAATATACATCTAATACCAGATGCATAAAGGGTTCAAATGGATAGGAGAAAGGCTATCCATATTTGAAATACATTAAAGAATCACTATAAAAAACAAAGGTTTTAGCAGCAGCTAATATCGCTGGTAAAAGCATAGAAAACCACCAGGAAAACCTTTCCCAATACTTGTACCAACCATTTGCTAAGCCACCGCCAAAAGTGCTGAAGTAGTTTTAACCCTAATGAATTACATGACCATTGGGGAAGTATATATTTAGCAACGGTTTTAATAAGGATTTAGTAGCATTTTCCAACCATTGGAGAGACTTTATCCAGCAATCATGACTAATAACAAAACATTGCAATGGTGATCTCATTGAAAATTTTTTGAGTGATACTTGAACTTTTAGTAGTGATTCTGACTACTACTAAAAGTTATGTGCAAACTTTTGGCAGCAGTTCCAAATGCTGCTAAAACTTGTATAAACTTTTACTAGCAATTCTGGCCACTGGGGATTATACTTTGAGCAGCAGTTTTGACTGCATCTAATATGATGTAAACTTGAGCATCAGTTTCAACCGCTAGGAATACTTCAATTTTTAAATAAATAGATAACCTGGTAATACAGTTTTAGGTATAACATCATAATAATATGTCCATTCACATATGGAGACCACTTGATACACCAACTTTTATCATATATATTCAAACTAAGTTTTATTTTTGATATAAAAGGAAACTAATGTGCTGTAGCATAATAGTCAGCAAAATTTATTAAGAAGAAAGAGAGTATAAAAAAAGAAGAAGAGAAACCCCACCGAACCTACAATATAAAAATTCAAATTTAAAATTTGAATTTCAAATTCCCCTCTTCCAACCTATCAACCAATATTTAAAATTTAAAATTCTCCTTTAACAATCAGATTTTGAAATTTGAAATACAAAAAAAGAAACCACCATCATGCTGCCGTCAGATGATGCAGTACCGACAACTGGAGAGGAATATCGATCGGAGATAGAGGTAAGAAGAGCGACTCGACCATCACATCAGAAAGAGAGAAGTGCAGAGAAGAGAGCAACATCGACCATCACATTCGTCAGAGGGATAAAACTATCGTCCATCGATGAAGACCCAATAGCAGCATCGGGAGGGGCACAAAGGGATGATGGCTAACCAACTATGGAGGAGCACAGCACCCAACCGAGGAAGGATAGCTAGCGAAGGGAGAGGCTAGCTACCGATGGAGGGAGAGGCCGGCAACCGACTAAGGAGGGGCTCATCACAAGGGGGAACGTCTCGAATAAAGAAATGGGGAGGAGGAGAGAGAACAGAGAGAGGGAGGCGGATCAAAGAGAGGAAGAGAGAGAAGGCGCAGCCTCCATCTGGCCGCAATAAGAAGAGGGAGAGAGCCGATCCACGGCCTCCATCCGACCACCGAAGGGTGTCGAAACACAGAGAAGAGAGGGAGGGGTGATGGCCGGCCGCGAGGATGGAGAGGGAGATCCAGCCTAGCGCCCATCAGAGGGACCTGCCAATGGGGACCCGAACACAAAAAGAAAAAGGGAGGGCTAGTCCACCACCGAAAGAGACCTACGAAGGGAGAGAGAGAGAAAGAGGAAAGGTCTGACCTTCCACCGTCTGTCGGAAGGAAAGATCCACCAAATGGACCAAAACACCGAGAAGAGTAGGAGGAGGAGAGAGGAAGGAGAAGGGAGAGAGGGAGGGAGGGGAAGACGGAATCCGACCCATGGGTGCCGACAATCAGAAGGAGGGAGAAACGATAGATGGGGGTCAGCAACGGAACATAGAGAAGAGGGAGAAACGGGGGTCTAGACCAGAACATAGAGAAGAGGGAGAAATGGGGGTCTAGACCAGAACACAGAGAAGAGTGGGGCCGACGGCCGCCGATCGACCGTCGATCGGCCGTCTAACGTTGGGAAAGAGGAGGAGATAGAGAAGAAATAGAGAGCTGAGATAGGGCGATGGCCGCACAAGCCAGATCGACCGTCCAACACTAGAAAAGAAGAGATAAAGAGATTGAAGGAGAGCTGAGATGGGACAGGAAGAAAGGGAGAGGAAGGAGTAAAGAGAGGGGCCCGACACCGGCTGTCGGAGAGGAAGAGAGAGGGTGAGTGGCTTTATTGTAGGGGGTTCCAACAGTAAAGAGAGAAGAGAAAGGAAGGTTGCTGGAGATGGCCTCACCAGAATTGGCCTCGTCGTTGAAAGCTAGAGATGGCCTCGTCGGCCCTCAAGAAAAGCAGGAGAAGAGAAAGGAGGAGAGAAAGGGGAAGAATGAGAGAGAGAGAGAGAGAGAGAGAGAATCACTAAGTAATAGAGAATCAACTAAATAATGATAAAAAGTTTGCATATTAGCTCCTGCAACTGAGTATAACCTTTCATCCTAAATAGAAAAGTCATAGAACAAGAGTTTATTTAAGATATTGAACACTAATGAAAATTTAACTTTTTTGCATAAAGCACTAAACATCTTCAGTATGACTTTAATAAAAAAAATCTCGTCCTTGTTACACACAAAAAAGGTTTAACAAATAGCAAGAGCCATGCACTCATATTATAGAGGTACTCCTTCAAGTTTACTAAAGTCGTTCCTGACAGAATTGATTGTTTCATGGACACAACTACTGTCATTCACCAACATTGCAACTGTAGTGATCGAAGGACCTGCAAATCAGAATGTGAGAATGAAAGTAAACAAATAATTGTAGTCATTTGAAAAATGAGATTGCCAAAATATAGATAAGAAGAGAGTCTGTGGTAGTATTATTCCAGCCTTTATCGTAAACTTCGAAAATTTGAAACCAAGCAGAACCATGAGTCTAGAATGTCACTCTCATAATACTTTTCAGCTATAGCAGTGAAAAAACCAACCCCAAGACAAATTTTACTTGTTCAACTGAAACATACATTGTTCTAGGCAACTTTATGTTCATGCACATGTGAAATAAGATTTCTGCATGCTTGGAATACCATCCTTCTTGCTGGATCTTGTATCTATGACATGCTTATTGAGGTGTAGAGAGGGCATCTTCAGTCCCACATTGTGGAAATGCCTCCTATCTACACATACTCCCTTTTGACTAAAGGGCTATGTTGTGGTGTGGAGAAAGCATCTTTAGTCCCACGTCAGTTGTGAGCCAAGAAGAAGTGTGGCTTATATGAATCAAGACCATCTCTCCTCCCACGAGATACCTTTTGAAGGATAAAACCATAAGGCCTAACATAGCACCTGGCACGAGCCTAGATCAAAGCGGATAATATCTCGTGCGTGTGATCATAGAGACCGAGCTGTCCGATCCATCCAAGCCATTTGACCTCTTGACCACAATAATACTAATGCATCAAACACTCATCCAGGTGGATTGGTCAGTTCACATACATGTATACTTCTGCAGTAATATCAGATTGACATATGTGATTTTTGGATTACTTAAAACAAAGGCATGCCTTTTTCGTTTCACATCAAACCCAATAGAATGTAAATATTATTGAAAAGAACATTTTCAGTATGTTCGGTGGAGTGAAGTTGTAATACAGAACAAACCAACAAAAAACATCCAAAAGGTGGGGATAAAAAATGAATCTAACCAAGCTGCTGGACAAGAAACATATTTTATCCCAATACATCTTAAAGAACTTTTTTTGCATGGTCACAGTGTGTCCCTTGAAAGTACTTTCGATCATAAGCATTCTGTAACTTCTCGAGAACTGAAGGAGTATATATTCACAGGGATGCTTCCTTTGATCATAACATAGCATGATTATCTGGTCATGTGAGCAGAGTCTGTAGGTGTAGACCAATGAGTCTTCCGAATTGACCTGATACTTATAAATCTACCATAAAAGTGATGCCGGTCTCTTCCTCTTTGTGATTACCGCTTAGGCAATGGATATTAAATTATATATATAATGAACTTATAAGAATTCAGACCTTTAATGATGCCGGTCTCTGCCATAAAAGTGATGCCGGGCACTTCCTCTTTGTGATTACTAGTTCAGCAATAGATATTTAAATTATATAATCAACATATACCAATAACAGTAAACATCCACCTCGTATGATTAGTTGAATTAACATATAAGAATTCAGATCTTTAATGAATAATGAATAAGATTTCTTGGTTCAGACCATTTTACTATTTTGATCTTACTGTTCTTTCCTTCTTTTACTAGACATCTTCTTTCAATGGAATATGTTACTAAGAATCCTTCTGAAGAGAGAGCTTCGTCAAACCAAGAACTTTTTTAAGTAACAATTTTGATAAACTTTGGATTTATCCAAACTATATAATGAGGATAAGAGGAAGGAATTTGACTTACTGAAAACCTGGTTGGATTGGCCTGTAGACTTTAAGAAGCAGAAACAAAAAGAAAGATCTAGAAGCATGCTAAACACTGTCTGAAAGCAAATTTCCGATTCATCTAGCCAGTGTCACCATGAATTCCGCCTTAAGATACCATCGGGATACCATTCCTTGGAGCAAGATCGTAGAGAGAGTTGATACTCAGCAACAAAATGAGAAAGAGAGAGAGCAATGAAAAGAGAGATTTTTAGGATATTGGACTTCAGAGAAAAATAGAAAAGAAGGTGACCGATCAAAGTGATAGCAAACAACTCCCTAATCATCTGATGGAAGAGAGTCTGGCCCAGTAGGGCCTTATCATCTCTCACCAAAGATGAAGAATAAAATGGATTCGAATTCAAGCCCACCTCCATAGTGAAGAAAGGCAGAAAAACTAGGAGATTGATGGATAGGGATATTGAAAACCAAAATTCCTACTTCTTGGAATGCTAATTGTCATGCCTCAAATCCGGTACCTGAGTTGGTCACGTGACACGGCCGCACGAATCCTAGAGCGATGCCCTAGAGATCATATAAGGTCTAAAATAAACTTTACTTTAAATATTTTAAAATAATCAAATAAATACCAGTCATGTCAATCAAGTCGATCCATCAAAATAAATAGCTAACTTGTTCAATTACAAATATTCAAATATCCAATGGTATCAGAAAATTTAAGTAACTAAGCACTAAGAGTTTCAATACTCAACTTCTCACCTAACTCATCTGAACTAAACTTTCGGAGTCTCTGAAAAAAAAATAATATAGGGATATGAGCTTTTCCAGCTCAGTAAGAATCACCATATATCTACACCAAAATAATAGCTATACGAAAATATATCAATAAGCATATTAAAATGAAATCATGAAAACTCATAATATGTATATGAAATAACTCAAATACAAGCATAAACATGCGTCGACCATATAATCAAGCAATAGATCATCACATGCCAATAGGTAAGGTCTTTATTCAACATAAGTCCATCTGGTCTTAACATCTGTTTCCTCTTTTCCACAATTCCAATTTGATATCCTTAACTTTCTAGCTTTAGACTAACCAAGATCATGCGATGATCTTTTTCGGATCAAATTTCTGTGATCTTTTTCGGATCAAATATTCATGATCTTTCTTGAATCAAATTCTCATGATTTTTTAAATCCGTGCGGACTATTCCAGATATAAGCTCCGGGTCGACTGTTCCACATAACAAGATCGGTCCAAACCACTTCATATTCCTTTGATTTATCTGTGATTTATTCGTACCAATCGATCCCAAATTTACCTGTAATCCCCTTTGAAATTTCAAAATAGTTTTAAGTTGCATGCCCATAACATATCTTTAACACAAATATTTACATACAATCATCATATATAATAATTAATCATGTGCAATTCACATACACCATATTATTTAAGTAAATCAAGATTCACAATGCAAATTCAACGATACAGGTAAGTAAATATTTATATTGGTGATCATGTACGAAAATTTTTATCTCAATTGACGACAACTAGACTCACTAGATTATGATCTGGGTATTAAAGACCTTGCTTGATGTTCTCCTATCCAAGAAATTGTTCTCCTATTGAACAAAATTTATTTTACGAATAAGATCCAATAAATTGAATTTAATCATCTAAAACCCTTTTTATCGAGGCTCATCAGGGTCTACCCTCCCTAGTCCCCGAAATTTTTCCTTCTTAAATTTTCCATAACCCATGTAAGATAAAATAAATAAATAAATAAATAAATTATTAATTGATTAATAACTAGAAGAGAGAGAAGAATCCTCTCTTCTTCTCCCCTCTCTTCAAAACAGGGGGTTTGCTCCCCCTTCTCCTTCTCGCACGCTTGGCCACGGAAGACAGGCCCGGCCAGCCATGGCCGTTCCCGGCGGTGGTGAAGCCACGGCCCTGACGAGTGCCCCACCGATGGCTGTTGCCGGTGGCATGTTGGGAAGAAAATTAAAAAAATACAAAGACTGCCCTGTTTTGAATAAACCGGTGGCTTGCCGGCTCCAACCATGCACCGGCGACAAAGAAACGACCCGAGAAGAAAAGGAAAGGAGGGAAGGAGCTTACCTCGCTCCTATGGCTAGAGAAGGGTTCCGATGACCCTTTTTTCTCAGCGGCAATCGACGGAAGAATGGGATAAACTCCAGACTAGTCACGGTGATTCCTCAAGCAACTTTAAAGATCCGAGAGAGAGGAAGGGGACTCGTATACACAAGTTTTCCGAAGCTAATCCAGACTGTGGCGGCCTTGATTCTGATGGAATCAAGAGAGAAGAAGAATCCCGATGGGAGTCTTCTTTATCCCATCCTCACACGCGCCATGCACATGCCAAGTAGGTGGGCCTTGATTATCTCGGGCCAGGTCCAAGGAGCCCAAAGTGTTTTAGGTTATGCTGGGCTGGGTCATTACACTAATCACAGTGACTGACTTTGCTTGAAAACAAGCAAGGGTGGTTGTAGATTAGAAAGATGTAAGAGATGACTAAGTGAAAATTGAGAAATTGCTAATTGAGAAAAATTCTCTCATGAAACACAAGATATATACCATTGACAAAATTTACTTCTTTAACTCCTTATTTACATTTTTATTGTGGCATTTCTAATTTGTTCATTGGGAACTGATCCAGCTCCTCCTTTTTTGGTTTCTTAGCTGGAAGTTATGATGGTTCTCTCTCTTCTCCTGCACCAAAAACTATATCACTCTCTTCTCCTGCACCAAAACTATATCACTCGAGTGCCAGTATGATGGTTCTCTCTCTTCTCCTGCACCAAAACTATATCACTCTCTTCTCCTGCACCAAAACTATATCACTCGAGTGCCAGTATGATGGTTCTCTCTCTTCTACCTG
>KE507237.1:46807-66410 GCA_000441515.1 Elaeis oleifera
TCACTCTCTTCTCCTGCACCAAAACTATATCACTCGAGTGCCAGTATGATGGTTCTCTCTCTTCTCCTGCACCAAAAACTATATCACTCGAGTGCCAGTAATTTCTCTTAATTGGTTTCTTAGCTGGAAGTGACGATGGTTCTCTTCTCCTGCACCAAAACTATATCACACGTTTCTTAGCTGGAAGTGACGATGGTTCTCTTCTCCTGCACCAAAAACTATATCACTCGAGTACTATATCACTCGAGTGCCAGTGTCATCGCTCCTACCCTAACTAACTATATGCTTCCAGTACTCTAAAGAAAGTACTCTAAAGAAGGAGGTATTGTTTGATTCTTCTATGGATCTTTGAAAATATTGGAAAGCATTCCCTACTAGATTGCTTATAGGTGTTGTCCAACTTTGATTATATATGGTAACAGAATTGATAGATACCGTAAAAGATGTTTCTCTTGTTTTTTATGCTTTACCTTGTTAGATCTATCATTTTTAATTTTTTGTTACTTGTGTATCATTCTAATTCTATGCTCATGTGCCAAGTCTACTGAAGAATTTACCCCTCAGTCTATAATGTTTAACAAAGATGCTCCTCATCCTCATTCTAGGAGGTATACATGATGTATGATATTGTCACTCACATGGGAAAGTTCCCTACTGTAATCAGCATTAAGGATTCATTAGTTGCGATTTTCATCTTGGACTTATCTTTGTTTAGCCCTTGAAATAGCATTAGACAAGAACCGCCCACTACAAATATGAGGCGTAGAAAAAACTATAGTTGTTTAAGCATCCAAAAGTTTAACTTGCTATTCCAAAGGTGCTTGTATCCAATCTTGATGGTATTAGTAGCAAGATGCACTCTCTTTTCTCTATTGTACGTGGCTTGTGGTGCAATTTTTTTTATTTTTATATTATAATAAAAAAATTACATAATAATATTATAAAATTATTATATTTAATAATAGATTAAATTTATTATATTTTAATTAATTTTTAAAATAATTTTATAAATTAAAAATATTTTATAACAACATCTTTTATTCTCATTTTTTAATATTAAATATATTTTTTCAATTTAGTTACTAAACATATGTTAAATTTTCACATAAACTTAGAAATATAGTTATCGAGCAGCAAATAGGCTATAGCAACTCTCTTCCATCTAGCACTTGAGTTGTATGGCTATATCATGTAGAAGACAGGCCAGCAAATGGGTTACCTCCGTCCAAAGATCATCCATCTTCTCTGTCTCTCTGTGTAATATGCCCCAAACCTGACCATAGATTACTAATTTGTTAACTCTAAACTTAAGATGTCCAAAAGTTTTCTTATCATCGCCCACAAGAAAGAATCTATCACTGAAGATGGTACCACAATATCTAGTTTACCTTAAGAATCAGCAATTTTTTTTTTCATTTACCAGTTAAGTCTCTTTACTGAAAATCAAATTCAATCTCCGATCATTACACTTGTTGAGTTAGAACTGATGTTCTTCACTGATGTCAAATAATCCATACCACCATACTTCCACTGTGTACTCTGATATAATTCATTACAAAAATAAGGACTTTAACAGCAGTCAAAATCACGGGTAAAAGTAAGCAAAACCATTAAAAAGGTTTTACGAGTAGTTTTTCCGACCGCTGTTATGCCACTGGAGAAGCTGCGGTCACTATTGTTTGTTAAGCTTTTACCAGCGATCATAACTGCTAGAGAAATAAGGCTTTTACCAGTGGTTATGACCACTGAAAAATAAGGCATTTACTGATGGTTATAACCGCCGACAAAAGTCGAACTTTTATCGACGATTGTAATATTGACTGCTGGAAAACAAAACATATCCCAGCAATCAAAACCGCTAGGCAAAGATTTAAAAATCTTTTCCAACAGTTATTTATGACCATTGGGAGTGTTTTAGCAGTGTTTCTAGCCACAGAAATTTTAACTATTGAAAAATTTTAATCTTATAGCAGTGGTTTTGACCACTGGGAATGCATATTTAGCATCACTTTGAATATTGGGAATACACATTTAGCAATAAATATGATTGTTGGTAATAACCTTTTAACAGTGAATATGACCGCTGGCAATACGTTATATATTATTTTTTTAAATATATAATCTAATAAATTAAATACAAATATCTGTAGCATTTCACTTTCGGTCGTATCTTGAAGCCACTTGATATACTGAAAATAAGTAATTAATTAAAATTTGAATTCAACTTTCATAAATGATTAGAATCAATCACTCCTGAATAAAGCAAATAAAAGTTTATATTCATAAGAGCTTTTATGTAATAAAACTAATAATGATGAAAGTTAAATTTTTTGAATAAAATTATAGATATATACTTTAAGATTTTGACAAAAGAACCTATTATCCCAAGTAGACAAAATAAACAAAAAGGGCTGAATACATAATGATTAGGAGCTTTACATCTGGGCAAGTTCAATTTGCAAAAAAAAAAAGAAAAGCATAATTAGCACACAAGTAATAATGTATAAGAATAATAATAATTAATAAAAAGATAGATAAGAAACTGTAATACATACAAAAGTAGAGGGCCATACAATTGTTGACTCAATAGCATCACCAATAACTTGCTGTAGTCCAGTCCAAATCAGCGACTCATTTTGCACCCTTATACAATCAATATAAATTTTCAAAATTCAATCCCTAAAATAGTATCGTTCACCATCTTAAATGGATTTTTACTTATAAGTATTCCGCGTGCCACCTCAATTTTGTGTGGCCATCTTGAACTCTTCAAGATGACCTCTTTTCCTTTCTACAAATAGAGTTTTCAATTTATCAATATAATATGAATACAAAGCAAATAAATATAAAATATATGAAAAAATTAATAGAGAATGATTAATTTACCTTGATGGTGCAAGCTTGTTGGGACTTTGCACTGTTATCCCGATATTTCCGTAATTAAGTAAAGAATATGATTTAGCATGAGTAGTTAAAACCTTGACATCAACACACCTAGTATTTGATCAAAATCCTAGCAAGACAAAAAATGACAGAATAATAGTCTTGCATGATCATGCAGGATTGTGAAATATACTATTTTCATGTGTGGCAACATCATATCTGTACATGATAATTAACTAATCAAAACTAGGTGTCCATTAAATTCAAAATAATTTATCGATCTATTCTCAGTATCCTTGGACAAGCTTCTGTATTAGATATTATGCCATGTCCATGTCATAATCCAACCTAAAATTCCATGGCAGCTTCTAGAATGTAATATAATTGCTAATGAAACGTTTCCACTAATGCGCCGTTGGTTTTTCAATCCAGCTTATTCCACGGATGTTGTTATACATCCTTTTCCACTTCCTAGTTCTGCCAACCAAAGTAAGAAGTGGGATTATTGCATAAAAAAAGAAAAACGTCATTTTTTTCCGACATGCATACTCATGTAAACTTGATTCATGCCTGACGAATTTGTAGAAAGTAACATATGAGGCATAATGCATGTTGACAGATCATGGCATGGAGAAATTCGTGTGTTTATTCCTAATGTAATATAGCCAAACCTTCACAACTATGATTTTCTGTGGAAAACAGAGAAAGCAAAAGTTAAAACTTGCATTATTGCATTTGAGTAGATCTAGGTAAAGCAATCAAAAGGCATTGGAGGACAGAGACTTCCACTAGGAAATGTTCTAGACAGTTGGACTGCTTTCTCTTCATTGATATAGTCACTGGACTTGTAGGAGTGATCAACGGAATGGATAACAATACTAACAAATGATTGAGAGTCAGTAGATTTTTGCAATCTTGTTGCTCTTTTTATCAGAACACAGTAGAATAGATGTGGTTTCTTGTGCAGGTTTTCTTATCATTGACATTGATGGGTGGTAGGCAACATATCTGCCGGTCTTTTGATAGTTTTAACTTTGATCATTGGGTCCTTTCTGTTGCTAGTAACAGATGCTTGCAAACGCAGATTGAGCCATCCTAACTGATGTGTTAGCTATGCAAGACTCGCTTTGTGGACTGACTCTATCTACCTGGAGGGTACTCAGGCTATTATGATTGGTTGAACTCAGAGGCAAGCTATGATAACAAATCGACTGTTGGGTTCCGATGGTGCAGCAGAAAAATTGATCTTTATAATTTTCATTCAAAATACCTAATGCACTGAAATCCTAATGCCCAAGATACCTTGATAATAGCAATCAAAGTATAATCATATAAGAAGTAATAAGAAGCGTACCTATTAAATTCTGATTTGGTGAAGAATTATTTTCACTAGGTGCCTAAATATTTACCTTCCAATAGTGATCCACACAGGAACTGATCCAAAGGCAGCACTCCTTCACCTTACTTCAAGAGTTCTAAGGGCAGCGCTCCTTCACCTTACTTCAAGAGTTCTAATCCTTAGAACTCAATCAGCCTCCAACTGATCAGACCCTCCTCCAAAACTAAGTCTGAATCACCTTACTTCAAGAGTTCTAATCCTTAGAACTCAACCAGCCTCCAACTGATCAGACCCTCCTCCAAAACTGAGTCTGAATCTCTCAGAACTTCTTTCTGACCTTGACCTCCTTCTTTAGGACCTTTTAAACCCTTAGAATTATTAAGAATATGCTTGTCTTAAAAGGACCAAACCTTGTCCTAAAATCTAGGGTTGTAAGAGAGGGAGAGAGGGAGTGGATAGGGTTGTTTGGATCGAACGAATGATCCCATCTACCATCCCTTATTTATAGAATCAGAGGGAGCGCCAAATGAGAAGTCACGCCCTTATCCAAATGCCCTATCACATCTGTATATCAAAGAATTAAGAGTCTTCAAGCTGGAGGACTTATTAGCCTGATACGTCAATTTACTCCTCATGCACGCGCCACCAGAAAGAGATGCATTTGATGCCTCTTCACAATTCAAAATAATTCTCAACTTGCCATGTGGTAAGAGGATTTAAATCTGGTACTTGATAAGTGCTGCCCCTTCTGCTTGAAGCAGAAGGACTCTTCACGCGACTCTTCACGTGAAGACTTATCACCGTTCGCGTGCTGCTAAAAGGGTGCTTTTAAAATCCTTTCACCTTTCAGAAAGGCCTGAAACTTGCTACGTGCATCCTTATCTGAACAAGGATTCTAATGCTAGAGATAAGAATTTTTGGATGCCACCTTCTGCCCAAAGCAGGAGGCATCTTCTGGCATCCTTACGCGAGAACTGTAGATTACTTGCATGCACCAAGGAGTTATGGGCATCCCACATCCATTCAAAAGCCATGTAAAACTTTAAGATAAGTGCCAAGGAGGTTGGGGCTGAACTCTACATTCTAAGGGTCAGAGATCCAAAGCAGAAGGACTCTGGTCCTTCTATATGCTAAAACAAAGTGAACGTGCGCCCCACTCTAATTTAGCGTCAAGAGTCCTTAACCACTTGGACTCTTGGTTTTAGAACATGGATAAGGGCTTTAGGAGCCCTATTTTGGGCTGCCTCTAAGTGGCTTGACCTAATTTAGATTCTCACCAAATTAGGTTAGTCAAATAGCAAGGTTTGAGATCAAATCCGATCTACTAAGGAGCTAAGGTTAGCCACACATGCTAGCATGCTTTTCAACTACCCAATTGGATCCATAATTTCAATCAACCATATCAAATGAGTTTTTGATTAATTTTTTAATGTATGTGATCTATTGGGTTCCATATCTAGCCAGCAGTAGGTCCAAATGCAAGTTGATCTAATTTGATTAGAATCCTTTCTAATCGATTAAGGTCCAAACTATGCTAACCCACATTCAGTAATTAAAATCTTTTCTAATTGGGGATCGAATTAAACTCTTTAATTCGATCAAACCTACAAATCAAGATTGACATCTAGTAACATATCATTACTACTCAGAAGATATAAAATTTGATAAAAATATCAAATATATTCTTTAGTGATAAGTTACTATGTAATTCAATCCTTCGATCATCCCTACATCCTGAATATATTCATGAGTATATAAAAACATATCAAACTCAAACACATATTCATATCGATTCTCTATCAATCATCGATGACTTTAATATTGAAGCATTAGAAATCTTTTCTAATCTTCATCCTACTTTTGGCCAAAAGATTTTTCTGAGTCATCTAGAGATAAGAATTCACAGGATGCCATCTTCTTTACTAGGAGTGATCAATTCTTTGTTGATCGACTCACAACCTTCATACACATTTCATCATATCCAGAACATTTCGTATATGTCTTAATGTCATGCTTGGATATGAACCAAATATGGATTCATGTGCATAAGATTTCATGATGATTTCAAGTCTAAGGATCGCTTGCACAACTCCTACTTAGAGAACCATCTTTTAACATGCAAGGCTCCATAAGATGTTCTCTGTCGGCGAGTTAATTCAGTGAACTCATTCCCTAATAAGCACCTACATCTTTGTATTAGTGTTTCACACAAATGGCCTGTGAAATCAGCCATCCTCTTCATCGAGTATACATAGGATGTACCAATCTATTCAAAATATTGATCTCCGACTCAATATTTCATGATTAGAAATATTTAGGATTAGGAATTTAAGATTTCAAATTTCACAAGCATGAATTTTCATGACCCTAAACCATTGCCCTAATCTCAAGAGTTCATCATAATCTTATACGCAATAAAATGCAGCTACAATGATGAATCAATGTCTCATTTTATTAATTAATAAAAATATCATTACATGAGTTAAAATTATAAAAAAAATTTCATCACATCACTTATACAATTGGCTTGTGGGATACTTTTCTTTCAATCTCTCAGTTGTACTAAAATCAATCACCTTTATATCTTAATCCCATACAATGGAGATGGCGATCAAAATAGCTACTGTGGTATGGCCTAAGTGAATGGATCTACTATATTGTTCTTCGTATCAACTCATTCTAAGACAACATCTTGTCTCTCAATAATTTTTCAAATGAGATGGAAATGTCTGAGGATGTGCTTAGGTATTTAATGAGACTTAGGTTCCTTCTTAAGCATCGACCCCAGTATTATCATAATAAGCTGGCACTAGTCGTTCTATCTCAGGAACAACACCCAAATCAGTGATAAATTCTTCATCCAAACAGTTTTTTTGGCAGCTTCACTAACAGCAGTATACTCTGACTCTATGGTTGAGTCAACTATAGTTTGCTATTTGGAACTCTTTCAATTCACTGCTCTACCATTTAGGATAAACATATATTCTAACATTGACTTGCTATCATCTGGATCAGATTGAAACTAGAATCTGTATACCCTCTAGTTTTAACTCTGATCCTCCTCCATAAGAATGATATATTTAGTCCTCCTCAAGTGCTTAAAAATATTTTTCACAGCTTTCCAATGATCCTACCCTGAATCAGTCTGAAATCTACTAGCTATGCCTTAAGCATAAGCTACATCAGACCTGATACATAGCATGACATACATGATCGATCCCACAGTCGAAGCATAAGGGATCTCATTCATTTTCTTCCTCTCCTCAGGTGTCTTAAGATATATTTTTTTCTAGAGAAATGTATACCATGTCTTACAGACAATAACCTCTTTTACTTGCCTTCATGTTGAATCTCTTCAACATAAGATATATGTACCAAGACTGGGACAAGCCTAGCATCCTCTTAGATCTATCTTTATAGATCTTTATACCCAGTATATAAGATGCTTCATCCAAGTTTTCATTAAAAATTATTTGATAGTCAAGTTTTGACTGATTGTAATATTGAAATATCATTTTCAATAAGTAGTATGTCATCAACATATAGAACTAAGAAGACAATAATACTCTTACTTGTCTTCTTATACACACATGGCTCATCCTCATTTTTAATGAAGCAAAACTCTTTGACTGTCATATCAAAATAGATGTTCCAACTCGTCGATACTTGCTTTAATCTATAAATTGATTTTTCAGCTTGCATACTTGATCTGCCTTCCACTTGAGATAAATTTATCTGCCTGAGTCATATAGACCTCTTCCTCAAAATTATCATTGAGAAATAATCTTGACATCCATCTGTTAGATTTCATAGTCGTAGTATGCAGCTATAGTAAGTAAAATTCAAATGGACTTGAGCATAGCCATTGGTGAGAAGGTTTCATCATTGTCCATTTTTATCTTTGTTTGAAATCCTGCGCCACCAATCTAACCTTGTAGGTTTCACTTGACCATTTGCTCCGATCTTCTTCTTGAAGATCCATTTACACCCTATTAAGGTCACACCTCAGGTGTATCAACTGAAATCCATACTTAATTGGTATACATTGAGTCCATCTCGAATTTCATAGCATCTACCATCTGTCAGACTCTCTACTCATAACAGCTTTCGAATAAGTTAGTGGATCATCATTCTTAATGATGTTGATCTCGTTGTCATTTTTAATGACAAAATCATATCTCAAAAGTGATTGACGCACTCTATTTGACATTCGAAAAGGAGGTGTGTGTTGTAGATGTACCTCATCCTTAGATATTTCTGGTTAAAGATCTCTTTATGGTCCAATCGTAGGTTTTTCTGGATTAGTTTGTAGGTCCTGAACTTCTCCAAGTTCAGTATTCCTTCCGCTGCCTCCTTGGATAATTTTTTTTTCAAAAAATTAGCATGCTTACTAACAAACATCTTTATTTAGTAGGATGGTAAAAATAGTATCCATTAGTTTCTTAGGATACCCTATAAACTTACACTTGTCTGATCTTAGCACTTAATTTATATCCAAAAATATTTCTGACATAAGCAGGATAGCCCCAGATCTTATGATATTTAAGATTCGACTTTCTTCCTTTCTATATCTCATATGGAGTGCTAGCAATAGACTTTGAAGGTACTTTATTTAATATGTATGCGACAGTCTTTAGGGCATATCTCCAAAATGATATTGGAAGATCTGTGAAGCACAATATGGACTGCACCATATCCATTAAAGTGCGATTCTTTCTTTCTGCTACACTATTTAGCTATGGTGCATAAGGAAGGGTCCATTGAGAGAGAATACCTTTATCCTTAAGATGATCAAGAAATTTACTAGATAAGTATTTTCCTCCTCAATCAGATCGAAGAATCTTGATACTTTTTCTAGTTTGTTTCTCAACCATACTTTGATACTCTTTAAATTTATCAAAAACTTCGGATTTATATCTCATAAGATATACAACCAAACCTTGATAGATCATCCGTAAAGGTGATAAAGTAAGAGTATCCTTCCTTGACCTAAGTTGTTATTGGTCTATATACATCTGAATGTACTAAGGCTAACAGCTCCTTTGCCTTCTCTCTATATCTAGAGAATGGAGTCTTGATCAATTTTTTTATGAGACAAAATTCATAAGTTCCAATAATTCATAATCATATGGGTCAAAATATTCTTCTTTGCACAACTTATTTATCTTTGACTCACTAATATGATCAAGATGGCAACGCCGGAGATATATTCATATCTTCTCTCTTTCTTTTTATATTTCTATCAATATGAAAAGTATTTTCATTGAATGTAAGAATTAAAAGATTATTATCAATATAACCATTGCTATAGAATTCATTAGAAAAGAAAATGGAGCAACCATTGCCTATTAACTTTATTCATAACATTATTTAATAACAAAGATATAGAAATAATATTCTAATGATCTTAGGTATAAATAATATTTTTTAATTCTAAAATCTTATCTAAAGATAAATAGAGCATACAAATTTTCACAGCCTCTGCACTAATGGATTCTCCACTTGCATTGAAAAGCTCAAGGTCACCTCTTTTTAGCCCTCTCATATTCTGTAGTCGTTGCAATGAATTACAGATGTGCGAACTATAGGCGGTATCCAATATCCAGATATCAGAGTCTGAAGCACTCAATGAAAAATAGGTTTATATCATATACACACTTTTTCATGCAACACTTGTACCCTACTTTAAATTTGTAAGATAATTCTTACAATTATGCTTCCAATGTCCTAACTTGCCATAAAAATAATTGATAATATTTGAAGTATTATTTGCCTTCTTTCTTCTGAAGATGCTCTCTTCAGGATCCAATTTTCTTTTCGAAAGCATTTTCACTGACCGAACTAGGGTAAGAAATTTTAGAACATGGGAGACCTCTTGTGTGAATTTAATTCGTAAGTTCCTCAACCAGTCCACATAGTTCGGACCGATCAATATATTTTCATCTATGATGTCATACAGTGAAAGTGAAGTTACCATAATATAGAATTAAATCTACATTAATTAAGAACAATAGTATAAGCAGACTACTCATGTTTGACATATATAACTAGATCAGATCTTCGATCTAGTTATGTTTTTCACTATTTTATTGGATACCATAGCCCTCACCTACGATAAAAAAAATTATTTGATTTCTTTAGTAGGGTTGAGATCCCAATTCCTCATAAAAACTTTATGGATAGTACAAAAAATTTTCATGAATTCAAAGGTAGGAAACTTTTTTCAATTGCATCTCATGCAATTCTCAATTTCATCTTGCCTCTAATACACTCATAGCCTTGTGGATAGTACAACAAACTATAGTATTTAGTTAAGTCTGACCCTTCATTTTTATACAGTCATATCTGAATAATGCTGTCCTTGTGGATAGTACAACAAAGCAACATATCTAAAATATACAATAAGCATCTACTATACCTTAAGAGATCCCCACATCAATCTCCATAGTAAGCTTTATGGATAGGATAACAAATCTACTATAGTTTTTGACATGATAATTTCTCAGCATGAAGGAAGGTATATGTAGTGTTTTCAACACTAAGCAATCCAAATTCAAGATTCAAACTAACCAATTAGTCAAAAAATGTTAAGATTGGTGGAGGATCTCTATTACTTTCCTTAGACACCAACAAGTAGGTAAGATAAGTAAACGATCCTAATTAAATAACCACCATACTTGAAATACTCCTTAGACACTAATTGATTAATCGATTTGAAAATTAGTTAGCTTCTGATTCCCAACACTATGACTTAATATGATTTTTTTGAGGGCCTTATGGTCTCATGCACATCTTATTTAAAATATCTGTGCCATGTGTGAATCATATTAAAATATCTGAACAAACCGCTAAGATTGTTAGGTTCGGATGTTCAATTGGACTCATCTTGTGATCCAAATTGAACCAATTCGAAATCCTAGGTGAATACAATCTAGATTACATTTCATAATAATGCATAATTATACTCAAGCATAAATATGATCATAATCATAATATCATGCATTTAAACATATCTTTAAGATGGTTCAAGATTTGGATGTTCAATCAATCTCAGCTCTTGGGCTGACTTAAACCAAACCAAAATCCTAGCTTGATCACAATCAAGACAACATTCTAGCATTTGATTGTATTCAGGTGCTGATACCATTGTTGGGTTTCACTGGTGTAGTAGAAGAATTGGTATTTAAAATTTTCATTCAAAACATCAAACGCACCGAAATCTTAATGCCCAGGACACCTTGATAATAGCAATCAAAGCTAATCATACAAGAAGTAATAGAAAGTATACCTATTAAATTCTGATTTGATGAAGAATTATTTTCATTAGGCATCCAAGTGTTCACCTTCTAACGATAATCCATATAGGAATCGATCCAAAGACAGTGCCTCTTCTTCACCTTGCTTCAAGAGTTCTAATCGTTAGAACTCAACTAGCCTCCAACTGATTGGATCCTCCTCCAGACCTGAGTTTGAACCTCTTAGAATCTCCTTCTGACTTTGACCTCCTTCTTTAGGACCTCTTAAATCCTTAAAACTATTAGGAATAGACTTATCTTAAAAGGACCAAACCTTGTCCTAAAATCTAAGGTTGTAAGAGAGGGAGAGAGGGAGTGGATAGGGTTGTCTGGATTGAACGAATGATCCCATCTTCCATCTCCTATTTATAGAACTAGAGTGGGTGCCAAATGAGAAATCACGCCTTTATCCAAACATCCTATCACATCTACATATCAGAGAATTGAGAATCTTCAAGCAGGAGGACTCATTAGCCTGATACGTCGATTTACTCCTCACACGCACGCCACCAGAAAGAGATGCATTTGCTATCTCTTCATAATTCAGATTAATCCTCAACTTGTCATGTGGCAAGAGGATTCAAATCTGGTTCTAGATAACCAAATAACCTAATAAGTGTTGCCCCCTTCTACTTGAAGTAGAAGGACTCTTCACACGACTCTTCATGTGAAGACTTATCACCCGTGCACGTGCTACAAAAAGGGGTGCTTTTGGCATCCTTTCCCATTTCAAAAAGTCTGAAACTTGCTACGTGCATCCTTATCTAAACAAGGATTCTAATGCTAGAGATAAAAATTTTTGGATGCCACCTTCTGCCTAAAGCAGAAGGAGTCTTCTGGCATCCCTATGCGAGATCTAAAGATTACCCGCATGCGCCAAGGAGTTATGGGCATCCCACACACATTCAAAGCCATTCAACTTTAAGATAAGTGCCAAGGAGGTTAGGGGCTGAACTCCATATTCTAAGGGTTAGAGACCCAAAGCAGAAGACTCTAGTCCTTCTGTATGCTAAAAACAAAGTGAGCATGCGCCCCACTAATTTAGCGTCAAGAGTCCTTAACCACTTGGACTCTTGGTTCTAGAATATGGATAAGGGCTTTAGGAACCCCATTTTGGGCTGCCTCTAAGTGGCTTGACCTGATCTAAGTATCCATTAAATTAAATTAGCCAAATAGCAAGGTTTGAGATCAAATCCAATATCCCAAAGAGCTAGGATAGCCACACGTGTTAGCATGCTTACCGACTACCCGATTGGATTCAGAATTCCAATCAACCATATCAAATGGATCTTTGATTAATTTTTAATATATGTGACCCATTGAGTTTCACATCTAGCCAGCAATAGATCCAGGTGCAAGTTGATCAAATTTGATTAGAACCCTTTTTAATCGATTAAGGTTCAAATTGTGCTAAGCCATGTTCAGCAATTAGAACCCTTTCTAATTAGGGATCGAATTAAACTCTTTAATTCGATTAAACCTACAAGTCAAGATGACATCTAGTAACGTATCATGACTACCTAGAAGATGTAAAATTTGATAGAAATATCAAATATACCCTTCAATGGTAGGTTACCATATAATACAATCCTTTGATCATCCCTACATTCCAAATATGTTCATGAGTATAGAAACATGTCAAACTCAAACACATATTCATATCGATTTTCTATCAATCATCGATGACTCTAATATTGAAGTATTAAAAATTCTTTCTAATCTTCATCCTGCTTTTGACGAAAAGATTTTTCTAAGTCATCTAGAGATGAGAATTCACAGGATGCCATCTCCTCTTATTAGGAGTGATCGATTTTTTGTTGATTGACTTACAACCTTCATACACACTCTATCATATCTAGAACATCCCGTACATATCTTAATATCATGCTTAGATATGAACCAAAACATAGATTCATGTGTACAAGATCCATGGTGATCTCAGGTCTAAGGATCACTTGCACAATTTTTACTTAGAGAACCATCTTTTGACATACAAATAAGACTCCATAAATATTCTTTATCGGCAAGTCAATTCAGTGAACTCATTCCCTATAAGCACCCACATTCTTGTATTAGAGTCTCACACAAGTGGCTTGTGAAATCAGCCACCCTCTCCATCGAGCATACATAAGATATGCCATTCTATCCAAAATATTGATCTCCGGCTCAATGTTCCTACGACTAGAAATATTGAGGATTAAAATTTTAGGATTTTATATTTCACAGCATGAACTCTTCATGGATCTAAAATCATTACTCTAATCCAAGAGGCTCATCATAATCTTATACACATAAGATGCAGCTACAATAATAAATTAATATCTCATTTATTAACTAATAAAAATATCATTATATAAGTTAAAATTTACAAAGAAAAGTCTCATTGCATCACTCATGCGATTGATTTATAGGGCACTCTTCTTTCAATAGACATCCTCTACACCAAGATATTTGATGACTTATGAAAGATTGTACCATCTTTCGGGTCGGTCATGTCTATCATAAGGTTAATAAAGCTACAGACTTAGGTTAGTAACTCTCCAGAAATATTGCACTAGCAATAGTTAGAATGATATGGTGAACCATGATGAGAAATTATATTATGCAAATAAGGGGATAAATAGATTCAATAATTGCCTTATTGGTTTGAATGATCAGAAGAATAATTATTAATGGAGTTTAACATGAGATGGTTATTGTGGTTAAAGATATGAAGTATGAACAGGACAATAATTGCCTAATAGCTTTTCAATCAATTAGAAGTAGAATTCTGAGCAACAAAATCTTGCATTATGGTGGGTTAGTTCATGCAAAATCATCAGAAATATGTGGGGATACAAACTAATGAGCAATATGTAGAGAACATTTTTTTGAAGTAACACCCAAAAAATAATCACCGTAGAAGGTACTATCTAGGGAGTATCTCCAGCATACACAACAAGCATCCAGGGAGTAGAAGGCATGAAAAATATTTATATATCCACCAAGTATCTATATTCAACACATGTTAGATATAATCATAGCATGCAATTAGGACCATCCATGTACCTAGGAGTTTAAACTAGTCTAACCCTATATTCTTTATTCATTAATATGAGAGTGAAAGATAGATGATAAATATATGTATCACCTGATGAGTTGAAATAATATGATTTGATGATGATGATCAAATGAGATGTACTGGTGAGCACTCAGGATCACTACATACATCATTTACCTATGCAAGATTTTTAAACTATCATTATCTCAATATATTTTGATTTTAAATAATTTTCATATTTAAATATATTTATACATACCTATGTAGTATGAATTAGTGAGGCATGCATTCCATTAGATTAGGGCTATTGACGATATTGGCTTTGTAAGATCTCTAAAATTTGTTTCATGAACGAAAGCTTGGCTTGTACTTGAGTATATTTGTTCTTCAAGTTAATATTCTTTTGAGTTATAGTACTCAACTTTTCTTCCACTTGTCGAAGCTTTTGTCTATCTTGTGTAGCATTCCTTGTGTACTCAGAACGAGATGTTTTGTCCCAAAGATCACTAGGTGCTGCACCTTTCCCATCATAAGAACTCGTCCATGTCTCTCACATCCCATTACTTCTGAGTACACAACGTCAGAAACAATCCCATGCTCAGTTGTATCAAGTGTGTCTATAGCAACCATATGTTCACGAAGTTGTTGCTACAACACAAATCAATCAATGATTTAGGAAGAAGAATAATGAATATAATGATAAAAGTAAACAATAACAAGTGAACAAACAATTATCTCATCCGCCTCATCATTCATTGGCCTTTGATCTTTATGCCGATGTGTCATTATAAAAAGTTTAGCTCTTGTAGGATGCAAACCATTGGGTCTCTTTTGAGCCTCCAAATCAAATAGTACATATAGAAATCAAATACTAATATAAGAAATCAAATAGTACATTATAGAAATCAAATAGTAGATATAAGAAATCTATTAATTAATAACTAATGATTTGAAGTATCTCTTTATGACTGATTGTGGCAAAACTTTTGACTTCAGTAGTGTAGGTCATCTTTTGCAAAGAACAATTGTTTCTATAGGTCTCACTATCATGGAGGAAAGTTGTATAGTATCAAAACAAGCGGTCATATACTATGAGCAATGCTCATATTCCGAAATGGATTAAACCATCACTTGCTAACCCAAGTCTGACATTACGAGGATCTAAAGTAAAAGATGAATGTAGATGGTCAAATATTTCCATGCTGGAGAATCAGTGGGATGTGTTAACATTCCATCTTTGTATGGCCATCCTTATGCTATGTTATGAATGAAGCTATTTTTGATGACATGAATAATCTTTGAAGTCTTGGTTTCAAGAAAATAACGTAAAACCTTTGCCGATATTTTTTCTCCTTTTTTGTTGAAGACATCTCATCTTCATCCGACAACTTATCTCTCTCGATCCATCTAGATGCTTCACAAGTGTCACATGATGATACATTAGCAAACTTCTTCCAATATAACATACAATCATTAGGGCATGCAAGAATTTTTTGGTACCCCAATCTCAAATCTTTAATAATCTTCTTCGCTTCATAAAAGTCCTTGGATAATGTTTCACCATCTAAAAGTGCCTTTTTTAGTAACTAGAGTAATGATGTGAATAAATTATTACTCCAACCATTTCTATACTATATATGAACCAATTGAACGGTAAAAATAGTTTGCTGAAGTTCACGTTCAGCATCGTCAACTACTAAAACTCATTGGCTTCAACATTAGGCTCCTTTATATGTTCATGACTAGAATCACTTGCATCATTCAAAGAGTTTAATATTAGAAATGCATCATGCAACATCTCATGCATCTCATCTAGTTGATGTGATTCATCTTGTTTATGAGAGTCAAAAATAGATATAGTAGATGATGGAACTTCCCTATGATATATCCAAGTTGCAGAGCCTCTTGCAAACCATCACATACCAAATGTTCATAAGCATCTTTTAAACCATCTATAAGCCGTTACTACATTTCTTACATAGACATAAAATCTTATTTCATGGGCTGCATTGGCAAATGCAAAATCAAGGAATCAATTGACTCCCTCTAAGTATATGTTACTTGCCCTACACGATGAGAGATAACTCAAACTTAATATTGTTATAAAGGCATCATAAACATGAGCAATGATGCTTAGAAAGGTAAAAGGGACTTCATTACCTAGATTGATGAGGCCAACTTTTGTCTATAAGCGAGCTATGCAATTGATTGAAGAAATCAATTGAATTTGGAGCTTAACTGTAGAAACTATTAGAAATTAGACCAAGATTGAAAATTTAAAGAAATAAAGAATTTATTGCATTGAATGTATTTTAATAATTAACCAATAAGCTTACAGCAAAGTTTTGCTAGAACTTCTTACAATCAATATGTTCTTGAACATTTCCCATAGCATAAATTTAATATCTCATATTCATACATTATATTATATTATACTATGATAACATCTACTTCTCAAACTAAATTTTGATGTTTTCTAATTTTAATCTATTTTTCTAGTAAATTCAGGTAGAATCTCATGACAGCTCTTACCAAATTCTTAGTAATAGAAGTGGGAAATAACAGTCTCACATTTGATAAATTAAAAACTTTTGTAGTGCTTGTATACTCTTAGATCCGTCCATCCAAGAGCCTGGATTTTTCAATAGAATCTTAACGTACGTACAATAAGATCATGTTTGTGGGTGCAGATACCGAGGGACAGATAAGAATTATGATGTTTTAGCATGACTATGTAATATAATTCAAAGCTATTCCATTTGTGAAGCTACCAGTATCAAATAGTTCTCACGATTGCTGTTTTCTACTATTTGTCTTTGAGAATGGTTCATTGTTTTTGTGTTGCTATATATGATTCAAAGTCACCACCCATGAAACTACCAGCATCAAGTATCAAAATGGATAAGGATTGGATCACAGGCATCAACGAGCGCTACATCTATCAGATGAATGCATGAATCACACAATTTATAAAAGATGGAACAATACAAATAAGATTGGAGTACCAGCAATAGTACTTAATCCGACTAATAATCAAGATGGAGGGATTAGATGCTACCAAATTATGATTTTGGAGGCGTAAAAAGGAAATTTTCTCCCTCCGCTCCTTTTCTCCCTCGCAGACTCCCATTCTTTCCTGCTACCGATCATTCTAGAAAGCCTCAAACAGAATCCGAGAGTGGGAAATAAATGGGAAAAAAATCCAAAAGACCTTTTTTTGGGGCTCTGTTTTCTTCTTCCTCTACTTCCATACTCGCTATGGATCCAAAATTTTAAGTAGGTATCCAGTGGATAGGACAAACAAAGTGCTCTCTATTCCGACTCCTATTCTTTTCGAAATCAAACAAAGAATCCTATCTTTTTTCAGAACAGAAAAAAAAGAAGGATTCAAACAGCAAAAAAGAAATGAAAATCTGACAAAGAATAAGGAAAAATAGACAGAGAGAATGTGGTGAGAGACTTCTTGGTCCCGGGTTCGACGTTCGTCTTGTTCTCGGGTGGGTGGGTGGGTGGGAGGGAAGGAAGCGATGCCGAAGAGGTTCTCATTTGGGAGAAAAAAAAAAAACTGGAGGTAGAATATCACCTCGCTCCCTGACTCCCACAAGGGCTCGCCGGAGGCCAAGGTGTCGTCAGGCGAGAACGTTCTCAAGGCCGAAGCAGGGGACAGATGGGTTTTGTTCCATCTCTTGGTCCATTGCTAACGATCTGAGCTCGTTAATTCAACAATAAAGAAAAGGGATCGATCAGGGATGGGGAGGACCTGTGAGGGAGCACCAGGCAGTGCGAAGGATGTTGGAGCAAAATCTGATGGTGATCTTGTTGAGGTCGCCGCGGAGGACGGATCCATTCCAGATGGAGGCGCCGTCGTAGACGGTGACCTGGCCGATGAGCACGACGTTCGGGGCGATGTAGGCGTCGACGGCGAACTTGGGCACCCATTGCCCTAAGGGGAAGACGATGATGCTTCTTGGCCGCTAGAGGGATCATGGTGACGGTGCACCGGCTATGCTCATCGATATTTGGGGAGGTGAAACGGAATACGAAGGGTGTGAAAAAAAACTCTCGTGGCCGGAAGTGGAAGGGTGAGCAAAAAAAAAAATAATAATAAAAATAAAATTCAGGGGCTAACATGATGCTAGTAAAGATATGATTTTTCCCAGCGGTTAGATGTGACTGCTGATAAAAATATTTTTTTTTCCAACAATTTGATTGGAACATTAAAAAAAATAAAATTATTTTCAACGATTTGATCTGATTTTTAAAAAAAATAAATTTTTTTTCCAGTGATTCGATTGAACCGCTAGAAAAAATAAAATTTTTTCCGACATTTGATCTACCATTGAGAAAAATAAGGTTTTGCCCAGCAAATTCAAAAAAATACTACCTAAATTCATTTTTACCAACGATTTTCTATATCTGCTGATAAAAGAGTATCGATAAATCTCTTTTTTGTTGTAGTATAAATTTATCAAATTATATAGATTTATTAAAAAAATTAATAAAAAAAATATTATATATTAGAATCTAAAAAAGATCCAACCTTCTAAATTTTTAGATAAAATCAAAGCAAAATTTTAACTCTTTTGTCCTTACTACAAGCATATCATATCAAGATTAAACCTCAATCCACCTTCTATGTTTGAAATCTTTGCATAGATTTTAGCAGTCAACTAGAACCCGATGAATTTAGAATCAATTGATGTGAGTTAATCGTAGATTCATCTGATAATCATGCGATGATTCCAAAGTAATTTTTCTTTGTAAAAGAATGAACTCAAATTTTCAATAACTTAAAAGACCTCAAGGCAACATCCCTATGGGTAGAATTAACTTGATTATATCTTCTAGAGCTTCCTTCATCATGACTCTTAGCACATAAATAATGTTGGGTATAAAATACCCCCAGCCGAAGTTCATGAAAGGCCGGCCCTTCCAAGGGATTTTCGGCTTTCGACCTGATGCGACGTCTTTCTGAACTTCTCCGACTGTCCGAGCTTTCATAACGCTCTTCCGGACTTCTCCAATGATGAACTCCTTCAGTCGTTC
>KE507238.1:29166-44143 GCA_000441515.1 Elaeis oleifera
AAAAAATATTTACTAAAAAATAACACATTATCTTACCTCCGACCAAAGATCACCCTCTCCTCGAACTACTCCTACAATTTGATGGAGTTTTTTTTTTCTAATTTTTCAAAGGTCTCAACGGTTTCATTGAGACCTTCATAAGCTTCGGGTCCTCGGGAGTTCTCTGAGACTTCTCAGAGAACTCTAAACAGGCTCAATGATTTAAAAGATCTCCGACCCCACCCCCCCTCCCTCCTCCCCACTTTATGCATGTGGACATGTCGGCACGGTTCGGTTCACGTCGAATCGGACCGAACCGAGCGATTCGGTGAGGTTCGGCGAGATTTTCCAAAAAAAGGTCCAAACCGGACCGGTAAAGTACCAGTCCGGCTCGGTACGCCTCGTACCGGGCAGTTCGGCCCGGTACGGCGAACCCTGGTTCTGACTCATTGAAAAGAGTTTCAATGATATTGTATATCTCACTACCAGATAGAATTGAACCTATGAAATCACACAACAAAGAGATTAGGCCTGAAATAAGAAATTGAGCTTATGAAGTGTCAATTGGATTTAGAGAAATCCATTGGGTTCATGATAACCTTGCTAGCACATGGTTGGACCCCAATTTCTCTTTCCGTTGGAATTACTTATTTGATAAGCTAATTCTAACTTAATTACCTACATGAATAAGATTCATGAGACTCCAATTGTTGAGTGTCTAAGGTTATGGATCACATAAATTAAGGATGCAAGTCCCTTATGAATCTCCTTGATAGTTATTATGGAGCGCCACTTTAAATTGTTCAATTTGAGCGTGTCCATTGATTAAAGGGCCTTTGGTTTTCATATGAGGTGTCTCTTGGGTGCAAAATAGGATGTCTAATGGGTGCAAGGACTCCAATAGTTGACGTCTAATGAGCTTCCTAATGTAAGTTGAATAACTTAAGTTAATAGAAATCCTAATGCAAGTAGGACTTGTATTATATGATTGAATAGGATTCAATTTTGTACCTATAAAGAGGACCTCTCCTAAGGTCCTAAGATCATCCAAGTCAGCCCCTCTCCATCCCAAGAGAACCTTCCACGCCCTCTCTTCCTCTCTTTTTCTCTTCTCCTTAAGGCGTCCCCACGCCATATTACTTGGGACGCATGTCCCAAGTTTTGCACACGCCCAAGGCGTTGGGTGGCCCTTCATCTACTGGTTGTTGGTCTCTTGTAGCACTACAAAACAAGAAGAAAGGCTAGAAAGAGAGAAAATAAGGATCAAGGAGAAAGATCAAACGTTGATCGCGATCCAGACTTCGTTCAGATTCAACAAACTGAATTTTGAAGAATCAAAATTCAGATCTTAAAAGGCTGTTCCAGACTGATCCCAAGTGGATACTCGTAGAGGCCGAACACTTGTGCAGCTAACAGAGAGCCTCGTCTCTTCCAGATCTAGATTTGAAAAAGAATTACGAAAAAATACGTGATTTGATCACAATTTAAATTTCAGTATATATCAATTACAGCATATGAAATAGATCCATATGGTTTTATATTTTTATACATGCAAAATTTAGATTAAAATTATTTTAATCTTATTCTCCGCTGTGGTGTTTAGAAAATTAATTTTTAAAATACATATGCATGCTTCAAACTCCAAATTCCAACATTTATAACGAGCTGAAACGTCATTTATTCCATGAACAGATTTAGTGGCTGACTTCCACCTTCAAAGGAGCATCCTGGTTCCCAAGTATTTTTTCCTTAAAAAAAAAGAAAGGAAGAAGAAGAAGAAGAAGGATGACCACATCCAATAAGTTCAAGGTACTTATCTGTAGTCAGATCTTATCAAAGGTAGAATAACAAGAAAAATCTAATGACAAATATCTATATTCCCTCAAGCAACCTAGAAATTTGTTACTGCCATATGCAAGTCCTTTCAAACAGAGTTGGAATTTTTTCTTGAGGGTGGTGGTAGTGGCAGTTTGTTTGGCCTCATTTGGACCGCTAGTGGCACTGTGTATTAGATGCCTCTATCATATTTTCAAAATCAATAAGAAAACTTATAGTGATCCAAGAGAATCATCCAGAAGCGAGATTCATTACATCAAGAAGCCAAATCGCACACCAAACTTCTGAAGGTCATACGATGTCTGATTGAGATGATCCTTTTTTTTTTTTAAATCTTTTCAAATCAAGTAGCGTTCAAAAATCTATGATGTAGACCCAACCCCCCTTGCAGCTTGACATGAGCTGAAATTCTATTATTTAATTCCTGAAATGGGCTAATCAAACCAAAAATTCTCTTTTCAAAAAAGACTTTGATTGGGACCTATCTTTCAATCTAGGAAGTAGTAAATAAAGTGACAAAAAATAAAGTTAATATAAGAGTCGAGATCCATCACTTACAAGACTTTATTATTTCATGTTTATCTATACTAGTTATGTTTATTTTGGAAAGCTAGTTTCATTCGAACTAGAAGAGAAATACAACCTGAATTATGCAAGGACGGACCTCACTATTATAAATAAAGATTATGTACCTCAATTTTAAATCAGTAATCAATAAAAGAAAAAGGGCCCTAAACCCTAATTTCACTAACTTTTTCACATTTTCCCAACTTTATTTTGAGAGATTGGAGTTAAGTGGGTTGAGAAAATTTTTTCTTCTCCCTCATCGGATCATATAGAGAAAAGGCCAATGATGCAGCTAACAAGGAGGACCATGATGGAATGAAAGGTGAGTTGAAACCTAAAAGCCAAATGCAACTTCTTGAGCTTCAACAGCTATGGTTTTAAGTACTCATTACTCTGATTTTATATAACTCCAAAGGCTTCATGTGAATGTGTATATATTAATTCTTAGTTATTTGGTAATTCAAGTATATCTTAGCCTAGATTTTTATGGTTCATAATCAAAATTTTTCTAGCTAATGTATATATGATTTTTTAGGTGCTACAATAAGACCACTTGTTACACTTGTATGGACCAGGTTATCATGCCTTTGAAGGGCTCAAGCCCAAAGCAGCATTCAGAATAGGGATGTCTTTTCTTTCCCTTTAGTCATAAGTATGGTTCAAGGTCACTAGTTTAGTTCAAATAGTGGGCTAGATTAAGTATAGGTATTTCAGATTTAGAAAAGAAGAAAAATGGTGTAAAAGTGATATACAAACAATTAAATAGAAATTTGAATTCTTCTTACTTATTGATCTTTAATTTTGGTCAATCTCTTCAGCCCCTTTCAGTGTCTCCAAATGTGACTGTATTCATTAATGCTGAAAGCAAAATATTATATAATCATAGGTTTTCTGCAAGATGTCTGACTGAGAACATTACCGCAAAAACCCATATAGTACAAGAAACAACTTTTATACATTTGCAGAGAGAGAACATTTACTGGATAATAAAGCAATATTGGATATTGTCAAGAATAATTACAAGATTATCAAGCTGAGAATATGCTCAGTCTGACCGTCTTGAAAACTGACTTCAAAAGTTGATTTGTGACCATAAAGGCAAAATTATTGCAAATAGACAATAAGCAAGTTAAATTTATACTAGCAAATCCATCTTCTTCCAAAAATATTAAAAAAGTACCTAAGACTTCACCAAAAGATTGAACCAGCAGTCTACTTAAAAGTAAGATCAACCTTGGGCAGATTTTATGAGTCAAGAACAATTGTTTGCTAAATTTTTATAAAGGGTAGGAATGGGCGTTTCCTTCAATCCTGGATCTTCCATCATGTCATTGCTGATCTTAGTTATAGCTGGTTGTCATTTTAATCGTTCTAGCTAAGTTTTAAGCCCCTTCTAATCAACATGCATGAAAGAAGAAGATGAATCAGCTAGCATTTTGTTAACTGGCTTTACAGTGGCAGTATTTTTTCCATATTTCAGTTTTTTATTGAAATAAGAGGGAGGAGCTAAGTCCCGGTATGTACGCATGTGTACACGAGCATTCATCTTCAATGGTTAGGTCCCTCTGCACAACGGGCAACTCATCTCCAAGGTCCTCATTAGAACAAATTGGCTCCCCAACTAGCCAACCAATCATCAGGCCAATTTCCTTCACTGAATGTACTGGAACATCTACATAACAATAGGAGTACTTGTATGCCATTGAAAAGCAGCTACAAGATCATTAATTCTAAGATAATGCTTAGCTTAACCATATCAAGGATAAAATCAAGGACATATTGAATGACCATAATAGGAAGGCAAGCAAGTTGAAGGTAGAAAGGCCAATCTATCATCTTCTTCCATAGTTTTGGAAAGAAACCCTAGAAATCCTAAAGATCAAATTGGCAGTCCACCTATAACCTACTTAAGCCACATGCTGATTTGATGAATCCAGAACAACTGTCTGCTGAATTTATGACCAGCGATTGAAGATGGGATGTGCGAGTTGAGGAAGTGGTGGGTAAGATGATACCATGCAGGCCTTTCCTCAAAAAATGGGATGCTAGGGCAGCTTCTCTCCTTTGCAACTTTACCAAGAGGCCTGCCAGATAGAGAAGAATTTATTCCAGATTGTTAACACCTGAAAGGACCTTTTTGGGCTTCTAATATCCTTCCCCAAACAAAATGTAAAAAGATACGCCAGCACTTTTTCTTTAAGGCTTCTAACTCCCTGAAAAAATGAATATGGTCCTAGTTTCTTACATTCTTTTTAAATTGTGAATGGCTACAATGGTTGGAGAGGATGGTAGAAAGAGGATGAGGCATATGATGATGTCCCTGTGAAAGATAATGTGGTGCTGAAGATCACTCATACAGGGAAGCAGGCAGACACTTGCCTTCTCATAGATATTAAAATCCTGACAATAACAGTCAGATAAAGATTAGCAATGTGGGGCAATTTTGGAACTAGGAATATTTTTTGTGAACACCAAACACTTGGCATCAAGTGAGGCACCATAAATATCATTTCCCAAAATTTATAGAAATTAGATAATCATTGACCAAGACTCTATGGCTATACTCAATCTTGTGGCCAACAGACAATAATAGTGCAATGGTATGATTATTATGTCAACTGCAATCACTGTTGGAGACTTGGTAGACAATGGGTGTGGAATCATGTGTTAATGATGACTACACAAATCCTAGTTCACCATGGACTTTCCAGAACAGAGGCATGGATTCTGTAAGAGAGAGTATTTATACCTAATTCTAGTGGCATGAGTAAACTCAGACTGAAGTAGAAAGCCAGCTACAGATAAAAGGATGCACTAGAGGTAGTTTGCCAAATCTTTTTGAAGCCAAATTATTTTACCCAGGGAAACTTAATGCAGGATGAGTGGAAGATTGAGCCTATGAGGTAAACAGATGGTGGAATTGGATGTTGGAAAGCTAACTGCTGGTCCTGATTTATTTATTGTATTGTATTTTTATTGAATTCTACAGAGTTATTTCTAGCCTTTAGCTATTTTAGAGGTTTGTTAACTTCTAAGTGAGTCTTATTTAAGTTTTAGAAATAGCGGTTGCTAAATAGTGGCTTGCTAACTTTTTAGATGAATTTTATTAAGTTTTTAGAAAAGTTTTAACCTTTGCTATATTTTGAGTATAATTTCAGCCCTAAGTTTTGCAGCCCTGCAACTTCAGATTAAGAAGTTTATTGTAGCTACATAAACACATTTTACAACGAAACACAACCTTTTGAACAGCAAATTGATACACATTGACCAATTTATCATGGCCTGAAAGGTCTAAAACCATATTAGAGATATTTTCCTACAAACATAAGCAGTCATGAGTTGTTCAGTTAAATCAACTAAGTAGATCAAGTCTGGGTTTTTAGGATTTTAAAAGGAAGCCAGAGTGACAGTTATACATGGATTAAGAAAAAAATCTAATAATATTCATCTTTCACTCTCTTCTTCCAATCTTCTGTAATGTTGGTAAATCTTCTCCAATACAAAGCTGATGTATTGCTTTCAGAACAATGTTACATTTCTTACCACCAGAAAGTACTAACAAAATCAGATTTGAAAATATATTTTCAATAAGTGATTTAAGTTCTCTGCAAGAGGTCACATCAAGAACATTACCATACCAACATGTCACTGCCTTAGAGATATAGTTTTGCCCCTTACCCATAGATACATAGAGAGTGAGAGAGAGAGAGAGAGAGAGAGAGAGAGCTTCTTGTCTCCTTAAATAAGAGAAGATTTAGACAAACCTCCCAAAGTTCTTTAGTTATAGAACATAAGCCAAAATGACATCTCTAAACTATATTCAAATTGATTTCTAGGCAGATTATAGAACCATTTTGAGAGGAGCGCATGCATTAGATCACCCTATCATAGGACCAAATAGCAACAAACTTTGATGGGCTGTTTGGTGGGGAAGGTCAACTAAAAAGAGACATGCAAAGGACTCAAAATGAATGAGTTCTACAAACTTAGTTGTTTGGTTGGTTGGTATAAAATCTGTTTAGCCAAATCTTTGAAGTCATCAAATCCAAAATATGAGTTTCATCGAAAACAGGTTTCCTCCTGTTTTTCATAAACCTGCTTTACAGCAAATCATGTTTTATGATTATCTGTTTCATAAAACTTACAGGTAACCAAACAGCCCCCGCATGTCCAAAGCACTCATCATTCTTGGTTGTCTTCCAAAGGAGGAAGATCAAAGTCAGATTACTTGTTTGAGAGGACAAGTAGATAGCACCAAATTATGAATGTCCTTTGAAACACTTGTGATCCTCCAATTGCAAAATTGGGTAAATCTAAGGACCGACTTTAATTTCAAAACCAATGGCCTCATACTTGTACCTGCCCCAAATGCATTAAATGACAGCAAATAAAAGGACTTCTTCAGGTACTTCTCTTTAGTCTTAAGCACATAAAGGGACATTTGATTAGCTAAAGAGTGAAATCTTGCTAAGCCTAAAACTCAAATTTTGAAGGAAGGAAGGACACTGCTAATGTTAGGCAAGTCTAGACGACTTGACCATACAATATCATTTTCAGCATAGGCTGAGAGAATGAAGTGGATGATACTCTCATAATCCCGCCATCAATACCACTTTCCAATTGATATCTTTCTTCCTTTTATTTTTACTGTGTTGCAACATTGTAAGCAATTAGTTTATTGAAATATGAAATAAAGAACCATGGTTAAAAGACAAGGCTTTTCTACATCGATAGTACAAAATCAAGGTCAAATAGGGGTGGCAATTGTTGATCCAGACCCACCAACCTGCCCAAACCATCCAAAATCAATGGTGTTTGTTGGAGGAGTTTTTTAGCAGTTCAGTTGGGCTTTGGATCAACCAAGACCAACCCTATTATAGAGGTGGGCATGAGTTTGGCCCTCCAACAATGGGTTTTGATCTTAGTAGCCAAAATCTTCTAAACAGGATAATGCACCCACTCTAGGGTAATGCACCCACTTCCTAAGCACTTCCTTAGTAAGTCTTTCTAAAATATCTGCTTTCCAAACCAGCATGCACTCCCACACCCACTCTCAATTCTGGCAACTAAGATTTGATTAAGTCCTTAATATCCATCACCAAAACCTTCAGGAAAGTTGGAATTCTGTAATGGACCATGACTTAACCAAGGATGGGTTTTGACAAGTAGAAAAAATGGAGATATAATTTGATTTATCATATTTTCTTCTCCACTTAAATTTCTTGTACTTACTTTCTTACTTTATTTGGACAAGAAACCTTAGAACCCAATTTTCTCTTCATTTACTAAGATGTGTAATTGACAAAGTATTGATAGGATTAACAATGGGTATGGGTCTGCATAAGATAAATGGGTTGCTTATTGATTTGTTCTTTTCAATCAACATATAAATTGGCCGAGTATATGTTGAGGAGTTTCTGACCCGAACCCAGCCTAACACAATAAATTGCCACCCTAGGGTCAAATTTTGTTTTTTTCTTTTCCATGGTTCCTTGAATGTAAGGAATTGTTCCTTCCATATCAGTTAAGAATAAAAAGGCAATTAAAGTTCAGGTTCTAGATTTTAATTTTCAACAAGCACAAGAAAGGTTTCAACAAAATCTATTAAAAACTGCAACATATATAATACTTACATAGATACAGAAAACCATACCAATAAATTTTAGAATCATATTCGGGTCTTTTTCTTTTGAATCTATTTGGATGTTTGTCAACACTTGGGCATGGGGTTCCAAGAAGTCTATCAGAGATTTTTTTTATTTTTATCTTTTTTATAAATTATTGGTGAAACATAGTCAAGATTCTTAGCAGCTTACATAACCAATAATTACACTTTTATGAAAACTAAGAAAAAATTAAGCAACATTTTCATGTAATAACTTTAAAATATGTGCGTTTCAACATATATGTAAGTAAGATCCTGTTGCATATCGTCAAATTCCCGAAAGTCAAGGGATAAATCATTTTCTCTTTTCTTTTTCTCAGAATACACTGGGAATCATTTGGAATCAAACCTAGAACCATATGTAAGGAAATATCATTGGAAAGAAATTAAAAAAAACATTTTATTAATGTTGCTCCTAATTCAAACTGAATATTAAATATTTTGTAAATTTAGTCATAGATACATAATAAATTGGAGAATGTTTGCTTGCAATATTCTATGTTTGACATGGCAATGATTTCTAGTCTCAGTCTAACTTTTAAACTGGCTTTCTCCTAAATTTTAAATTCTATATTTCTAGGTAACCTTCGACTGCTAGATTAAATTTAAAAAAGTATATTATAAATAAAAATGACACCTCAAATGTTTTCTTAAACAGGTACTTCCTATTAACTAGTAGATGTATTACAACTCTCATAAGACCAAAATCACTAGAAGCCAAGTTTTAAAATCAAGATTGGACTAGTTACCTGCTATGTTGAGGAAACAATCTCAAGTTTGTATATCAACATGCTGTGCACCAAGGGTTTCTGATGCATTCAAAATTAGAAGATGAAGGCAGAATTTATTTTCAGTTTTTTCTTCGGCTTTTATTTTCTAATTTCATCATATTTTTTCTTAACTCTTTTAAGCGATAGCACGCTATAGCATGTGGCACAAGCACTGCACTATTAATTGGCCACAGCGTTGCCCCTTCAACATAGCACAAGCTATAGCATATGTGGTGCACGCCTTATCTGTGGCGCATAGTGTTAGGAAACGCCATCACATGACGACCGTTATGCATGCAGAAATTTCAAAATTTTAAACACAGCGAAAAAAAATTTTAAACTATTTCAACATCGTTCTAAGACAACCATACAACATCACGTATCAACGTTATGTCAGGACAACCTTATATCAGAACGATGTTAAAATAAATCACTAATTAGATCTAATCTAATTAAGCATGCATAGAAATCATATCTCAATATAAATCCAGACATCATCATATGTACAAGATTAAGATCTGTGCAGAAATAAAAATCTGACTATTATCTTTGCGCGGATAGATCTTCACCGCGATCCGATGATCCGTGAATATCTTCAATATCCGTTGAAGCCGCGATCCGATAATCCATGAATGTCTTCAAAGTCTGTTGAAGCCGCACAAGTGTCCGGCCTCTACAGATATCCACACGAGGTTGATCTGATCAGAAGATCCCAATCTCACCGAGATGCTAGCTCCCTTATAGAGATCGCTTCTTGGATTATCGAATATTTCTTCTCTTTTGATTCTCATCTTAAGGAGACCAAGAAATCTTTAGGAGGATCAAGAATCAAATCTAATCTGATTTTTTTTTTCTCTTCTCAAAAGAAAAGAAGAAGATCTAGAGAAAAAGACGAGATCAAATCTCTTTTCTTTTCTTTTGTTCAACTTTTGGACTGAATATGAAGAAGGAGATGATAGATGAAATTTGATTTCTTTGTCCAACTATTGGACATATCTGAAGGAAAGGGAATGTCCAACTCTTGGACCAAGAAAGAAAGAACGTCCAACTACCTTGGACGTATGGAAGAGAGAAAGGGAGAGAGGTGAGACGTCTAACTACCAAACCCCACGCCCTCCTCTTCTTGTTGTACGTCAACTCTTCTCTCACGCACGCACATGCCTTCTCTTCTTGTTTCTCATGCCTTCTATCATGTCTCAGGCGCCCCTTCTTATCTCCTTTTTAAACCATAACATAGGGTTGTTAGTGTTCGTTAAGAGTCCAACTATTCTTGGACTCTTGGAAGATGCCGCCCGCACCCTTTGTGCGCCATCTTTTCTCCATGCAAAATAACTCACGCCAAAACCCTTTTCAGCGTAAAATCATAGGCATAAGGAAGAGTGGGGTGGCGCTTCTTATAAGGAGAGTCCTATGGCTTAAACACTTTTTGTAGATAGAATCCAAGGTGATTTGGATTTCTTTAAATCAAAACCTGATTGAGTCTAAACATTTTAAACTTATGAAACCCAATTTGAGTCAAAGTCAAACCAAGTCCAACCAAATTAAATCTGATTTAATTTGACTAGGACTCAACCCCATTATTTGATTAAATCAAATATTCTAGCAACAATTGCAATGAAATTCTCTTACAACTCACTAACTCTTAGCAAGTCCTTCATGCAATGTTTACATATTAGTCCAATCATCAATCATATTGATAATTGAATCATTTTGCAATTCGAAATTCCAATTCAACAATCCGATCAGTCGGAGCCTCTTTTGTGTGTGACCCCACAGATTCTATTCTGTTTGGTAATGAGATATATTTTGATCTTCACCAAAATATCATTAAAACTTCTTTCACTAGATTGGAACAATTCCAACTCATCAACTGAGAATTATTGATCATCAAAATAATTCTCGTTGGTCTCACAATCCACCAGTAACGCCTACCAGCATGTAATGGCAATCCAGTAAACGAAATAATGAACATTTGTGTAGTTACCATGTAATTCAGTTCTTCTATCGTGAGTTCCGACAAGACAGAGATTATGAAAAACTCGTCAAACTCCATCATCTATCATATGTAAGATTTATTCGACTTGAATTCTTATGTGAAACCTATGAAAATATTTTTTCATCATTCACTCTATCCTGACTAAGATCTTCTAAACTCAATCTCATAAATCACATAGGACTTCTCTCTTTCTATTAAGATCGATAGATTCTATATAGATGCACATTCTATTCCTACAATAAGCCTACTGCAGCCAACATACATCTTAATATTCCGTATAGCTAGGAGATCGATTTATGATGTAGTCAAACTACAGTAACCTCATTGTGAATAGTCGAGGCCCCGCAGGTCAAGGAACCACTCACACCACTACAGCATCGAAAAAGTCACTGACGAGTAGACATTCAAGTGACTTCTCATGTTGGTCACACTCGGTACCTTTGTTCTCTAATAAACACCTGCACTCTCGTTCCAGTATCCCCACATTGTAGACTCGAGACTCGTCTATCCTAAGAAAATAATTCGTGCACCAATCTAATCCAGTATCCCCACATTGTAGACTCGAGACTCGTCTATCCTAAGAAAAATTATTCGTGCACCAATCTAATCGGATCAATCACCGTCCCCGTGATGATTCATTGATCGGGAGTAATTTGAGAATTAACCATCAATGAGACATACCTCAAATTCTTAACTTTTGAGAATATATGACATCATCTCATTAATTTTCTGAATGATTTATAGATACATACACTATATGAATGAAAATTAACCATCCTAAATAATTAGATCAAGTACGAAATTGTCTTAGAAATAATTAATATGTCAGTCAAATTAGCTTCTAGGACATACATCTAACAATCTCCCACTTATACTAAAGCTAATCTGCCATAGACCTGAGCCCCATCTTCTCAAGATGTGCTTTGGTCCTTTGTGATAAGATGGTTTAGTCTGTAGATCCGCCACGTTTCTATGCGGTCTACTCTGATTCTCGAAGTCTTACTTCTGAAAATGATCGCGAAAAATTATCGCTCTTATGTACTAAAAATTCTGATAAGGCTCCTTAACTAAAGCAATGGCGCCTATGTTGTCGCAATACAGTGTTGTGCCATCTGATGACATTACACTCAGTTCTGCAATAAGCTCTTTTTAACCAGAAGGCTTCTCTAGTTATCTTATAAGCAGCAACATACACAGTTTCTATAAATCTGCAATGATTGGTTGTTTGGAACTCTTTCAATTTATCGAATCTTCATGGCATAAGGAACACCTTTCTTGATGTAGACTTTCTACCATCAATATCAGACAAAGTCTGATTCAATGTATCCTTCTACCCTCAACTTTAATTATCCTCAAAGATCATAAACATATTCTAAGTGCTTCTCAGGTACTTAGAAATATTTTCATAGCTATCCAATACTCAATATGGATTTAATCGATATTTACTGACACTCACAGCAAAGATATATCAGGTCATGTACATAGTATGGCATACATGAGGCTCCCACTAGCTGAAGCATAAGAGATCTAGCTCATGTACTGTATCTCCACAGATGTGTCCCACACATCGTCTCGGAGAAATTAATCCCATGCGTAAAGGATAGAAACCCCTTGAGGATTTTTCTTTGCTGAACCTCTTCAGCACCTCTTCTATGTACGTCTTCTGTGAAACTAGCATCCTCTTAGATCTATCTCATAAACCTATATCTATCTCATAGACTTTTATAGGATGTTTCCCAAAGATCTCTTATGGAGGATTTCTTTAGACAACCATATTCTAACCATAGTCAGTATGGGAACAACATTCACAATCAGAAGGATGAAATCCACGTATAATACGAAGAATGTAACAATACTCTCACTGACCATCTTATAACAAATGTTTCTTCATTCTTGATAAAATCAAACCATTTGATTGCATCGAATAGCCTAATTCCAAGATGCTTGCTTTAAAGATCTCTACCTTTACATTTCTTCCTTTTATAGATCCATTTGAATCCAATAGGTACTATCCCTGCTGATAGATCTACTAAAGTCCAGACTTGGTTAGAATACATCAAGTCAATTTTGGACTTTATTACATTCAACCACTTCTCGAAATTGATGTCTAACATCAAGTCATAGTAGTTTTGAGATCATCTCCGTGTTCTCTATCTCCCATAAGGAACATTTTCTCTACATTCTCTATTAGAATACCTAAGTATGTTTCAGTAAGATAAAGATTGTACTCGACCTATGAGATGGATGAGGTAATACATGTACTGGCTCAATTATGGATAAATTCTATAGGCTCTATGACTCGTTGCTCTTCAGAGACTTTCTCTTTAAACTTAATTTTCCTCCCACTATTTTCATCTAGGATAACTATTTCTCCAAGAACATAACACGTCGGATCACAATCACATTGTGATCCATTGGAAAGTAAAGTAATATCTCCTAAACTCTTTAAGATACCTTAAAAACGAGCTCTCATAGACTTAAACTCTAATTTATCTGCTTGACATAGGTCGAACATCCTCATCATGCCACATCTAATACGGCTTAATAGGAATAGACTTAGAAGGAACCATTCAGTAGTAAAGCTTATCCCTAAAAAATAAGAGAAAATCAATGATGTTCATAATGGATTGGATCATATCAAATAAGGTCTCTTTCCTCTTCTCCGACATCCCATTGAATTGAGATGCACCAAGAATAGTCCATTATGAAACTGTCATTTTTTTTAGATGAGTTAGAAACTCCCACTAAGGTACATACTTCCTCGATCTCATCGAAGAACCTTAAGAATTTTCTAGTTTGCTTCTTTACCTCACATCTGAATTCTTTAAACTTTCAAAACTTCAGATTTGCCTCATACATGTAATCATACCATGAAAAGTCATCGATAAATAGTAATGAAATAAAGACAACCACCCCTATCTTACACATCAAATGAGCTATACACATCAGTATGTTCCAAGACAAGTATCTCAGTGGTCCTCTCTTCGTGTCCTACAAGTGTAGTTTAGTATTTTTTCTTAAAGACAAAATTTACAGATCAGAAATGATTCGAGAGTCAATGAGCCTAAAAGCTCATGCCATTCCAATTTGTTTATTCTGTCCTCTCCAATATGACCAAACCTAAGGTGCCACATATACTTCAAATTCATCTCATCTCTAGATCTCTCAGATCCTACAGCACTCACTTATCTACTCAAATACCAATATCGAGCAAACCCAATAGACCTTCTGAAGGCATGTCCCCTTTCTTTCTTTAAGCTTTCCAAGTATACAAGATGGTTCTTTTAATGGCTGTCAACATCACAGAGTTAGCAGCCTTCTTAAAAGATTCCTTCTTTGGCTTACTCTCGGACTTATGTTTCCTCACGGACTTCTTCCAAGTAAATTTTCTCTTAAAAGTAGAAGCCCGCTCCACAGCAAGAACCCTGCCCCTTATACTTTTCAAGGTCCCATCGGTAGTCACCATCATGTTCAATAATTTAACCAAGATGCAATCGATCTAATTCATGTAGTAGTTTACTATAAGCTATCCATATGAACTAATAAGGGATTGCAGGATCAAATCCATTCGCAATTTCTTATGCATGGTCGAGCTTCTCAAGCTCATTCAAATCCTTAATCATTATCAAACAATGATCATGAACTAATTGCTCTTTGGTCAATTATCGAATGGTTTGGTAACATAAGGATATCCTAATCATGAATATAAGCTTAACTTTTCAGAACCTAAAACTATTTTAGATTCCTGAACCAATCTTTATACCTTGTTTGTTTAGCCAATTGATTTCTAATATGTGAGCTAAAGGTTCTGAAGCTGATAATTATTCTATCAGAGAGTAGAAATTCTAGCTAGATATTCGTACTTGATTTAAATATTTGTTCTAAGATCTTTTAAAACAAATATACCTCCTAATATTTCCTCGAATCTCTTACACTCACGTAGAAAGATGAAAATCTTTCGCGACTAGAATTCAAGTAGGTATTGCAATCTCACCAATTGGCATAGCATCTCACCTAACAATTATTGACGATGTGTCAACCAATGAGTGGAAAACTCTTATCCAATGCTTCTCAAGCAAATTGCAATGGTCACCGATCTCTTATTCTAAAGCCTCACCCAACAGTTATTGACTTCATTCCTTAGTTAAGTCAGACCACTAGATG
>KE507238.1:45670-58128 GCA_000441515.1 Elaeis oleifera
ATAAAAAATTTTAAATTTATTCCGCCCCAGATTTGGTGAAATCTGGAAGATCCTACACAGGAAAAAGGCGATTTTCCTTCACATCTCACCTAACAATTATTGACGATGTGTCAACCAATGAGTGAAAAACTCTTATCCAATACTTCTCAAGTAAATTGCAATGATCACCGATCTCTTATTCTAAAGCCTCACCCAACAGTTATTGACTTCATTCCTTAGTTAAGTCAGACCCCTATTCTTGCGAAAGTAAAGCTGTCATTGGGATCCTCACCTAACAGTTATTAGGCCCAACCGCATCTCCACCCCGCAACATCTAATGCTTAATAGAGTGATTGCGTCTTCCTTGATGCAACTGAACCACTATATCCAGCCGAGAACAATCAATATCCGGAAGGACCCGTACATCTATAATGATGAAAAATCACTCGACTTAATATTTATGAGCAGATTTAATTTGTCTTCTTAAGTTTTAATTGTTTATTTACATCACATATAAATCCACAATTATATTAGATCTACTAGTTGATCGCGTCTTGACTAATCAAGACCAGACTCATGGTACAATGCAATCGTGGTAAACTCAACACTAAGCATCCAAAATCAGAATTTGGTCAACCAAATTGGCCAGATAAATAATAATCAGTGGAAGGCTCCCGCTGTTGATGCAACGATCTTAATTAAGTAACCACCTTTCAAAATACTTTCCTTAGACACCAATAGATCAACCTATTCCAAATTGGGCTTGACTTTTGGTTCCTCACCATAGATTGAGAAATTGCAACCATCTAAAGTGTATTCATGATACAACCCTACTCCAAAGATTTATAGTGATTTATGAAGATCACTATATATATCCACGAAAAACACATGCATGACTATCACATAGTCCTTATGTTTATGTTAATTTCTTATGATATTTTATGTATCAATCTCTTTTCATCCTACGACAACCATTCCACATAACGAGCCTTGTTATGCCAAGATAACCTTATATCAGGATGATCTTAGATTGATTTATAAAACTTTATCTTATGTTCAATCAAATTATTTTAATTTGAAAACATCCATATCATCACAGATCACATCAAGATAAATCTCTATCTATGAACATTATCTCATGCATGAACATATAATAAAATAAATACAGATCTAAGAAGATTCACATCACATTGAAATTAGATACCGAATATTGGATGCATGAACATAAGAAATCAAATTTTCAGATCTGAAAATAATTTTTAGATCTTAAAAACAATGCATGAACATAAAATAATCTGAATTTCAGATCTGAAAATAGATTTTCAAATCATAAAATCTATCGCATGAATTTCAGTCATTCAGATTTTCAGATCTGAAAATAGATTTTTCAGATCTTGAACTCCATCTCTTTTCCATAATCATTTAAAATTTCAGATTTGAAAATAATTTTCAGATCTGAAATCTAGATCTTAATCTTGCAATAATGAGATGGCTCTGATACCACTGTTAAGAAACGCCATCACATGGTTATCGTTATGCATGCAAAAATTTTAAAATTTTAAAACACGCAACAAAAGAAAAATTTCAGAACTATTTCAGCATCGTTCTAGGACAATCATGCAACATAACGTATCAACATTATATTAGAACAACCTTATGTCAGAATAATGTTAAAATAAATCACTAATTAGATCTAATCTAATTAAGTATGCATAAAGATCGTATCTCAATATAAACTCAAGCATCATCATATGTACAAGATTAAGATCTGTGCAGAAATAAAAATCAGATTTTTATCTTTACGCGGTCTTCACCGCGATCCAATAATCTGTAGATATTTTCAGTGTCTATTGAAGCCGCGATCCGATGATCCGTGGATGTCTTTAAGGTCCGTTGAAGTCACATATATCCGACCTCTACAGGTACCACACGAAGCTGATCTAATCAAGAGATCCCGATCTCACCAGGATGCTAGCTCCCTTGCAGAGATTGCTCCTTGAATTGTCGAATCTTTCCTCTCTTTTAATTCTCATCTCAAAGGAACTAAAGAGATCTTTAAGAGGATCAAGAAATCAGATATAATCTGATTTTTTTTTTCCTTTCTCTTCTCAAAAGAAAAGAAGATCTAAAGAAAAAGACGAGATCAAATCTTTTCTTTTCTTTCGTCCAACTCTTGGACTGAATATGGAGGAGAAAGAGATGATAGATGAAATCTAATTCTTTGTCCAACTATTGGACATATCTGAAGGAGAGGGGACATCCAACCCTTGGACCAAAGAGAGAGAGGGCGTCCAACTACCTTGGACATGTGGAAGAGAGAGGGAGAGAGGTGAGACGTCTAACTACCAAACCCCATGCCCTCTTCTTGTTGTACGTTAACTCCTCTCACGCATGCACACGCCCTCTCTTCTTGTTTCTCATGCCTTCTATCATATCTCAGGCACCCTTCTTATCTCTTTTTAAACCATAATGTAGGATTGTTAGAGTTTGTTAAGAGTCCAACCATTCTTGGATTCTTGGAAGATGCCACCCCACCCTTTGTGCGCCATCTTTTCTCCACGCAAAATAACTCACGAAAAACCTTTTTTAGCGTGAAATCATAAGCGTGAGGAAGAGTGGGGTGGCACTTCTTATGAGGAGAGTCCTTCTATAGCTTAAACATCTTTTGTAAGTCCAAGGTGGTTTAGATTTCCTTTTAAATCAAAACTTGATTAAGTCTAAACATTTTAGATGTATGAAATCTAATCTGAGTCAAACTCAAACCAAATCCAATCAAATTAAATCTGATTTAATTTGATTAAGACTCAACCCCATTATTCGATCAAATCAAATATTCTAGCAACAATTGTAATTAAGTCCTCCTATAACTCACTAACTCTTAACAAGTCCTCCATATAACTTATACATATTAGTCCAATCATCAATCATATTGATCATTGAATCTTTTTGTGATTAGAAATCGTAATTTAACAATCCGATCAATCAGAACCTCTTTTGTATGTGACCCCATAGATTCTATTCTGTCTGATAGTGAGATATATTTTGATCTCCATCAAATATCATGAAAACTCCTTTCAATAGATTGGAACAAAATTCCAACTCATTAACTGAGAATTATTGATCATCAAAATAATTTCGTTGATCCCACAATCCATCAGTGACGTCTAGCAGCATGTAGTAGCAACCCAGCAGAACGGAAGTAATAAACCTCTAAGTGTGGCTACCATATGATTCAATTCTTCTATTATGAGTCCCGACAAAACAGAGGTTATGGAAAACTCATCAAATCCCATCATCTGTCATATGTAACATTTATTCAACTGGAATTCTTATGTGAAATCTATGAAAACACTTTTCCATCATTCATTGTGCCCTGGCCACGGTCTTTTGAACTTAGTCTCATAAATCTCATAGGACTTCTCCTTTTCTACTAAGATCGATAGATCCTATCTAGGTATACATCCTATTCCTACAATAAATCTACCGCAATCAACATACACCTCAAGATTTCATATGGCTAGGAGACCGAATTATGGTGTAGTCAAACTACAACAACCTCATTGTGAATAGTCGAGGCTTCGCAAGTTAAAGAATCACTCACACCACTACAGCATCGAGAAAATCACTGACGAATGAGTAGACATCCAAATAATTTTTTTTGTTGGTCACGCTCGATACCTTTGTTCTCTAACAAATACCTGCACTCTCGCTCTAATGTCCCCACACTGTAAACTCGAAACTCGTCTATTCTAAGAAAAGCAATCCGTGCACCAATCTAACAGGATCAATCATCGTCCCCGTGATGATCCGTCAATCGAAAAAATTAACCATCAATGACACATGCCTCAAATTCTCAACTCTTGAGAATATATGTCATCTTATTAATTTCTAGACGATTCATGAACACATACACTACATGAATGAAAATTAACTGTCCTAAATAATTAGATCAAATCCGAAATTATGTCCTAAAAATAATTAATGTGTCAGTCTGATTGGCTTCTAGGACATACATCTAACACATAACACACGATAACTGTGCTTCATCAAAAAAGATTGAGATTAAATCTCAACCATCCATCTTCTCTAATATCAAAAAGCCCTAACTCTCACTTAAAGCCTTAATACGCCCAAAGCAATTGACACTCTGGAAACAAACAAGAGCCACCTCTCTCAAAGGTATGTTTCTATTCTCTTTTTTCTTTGCTAAATCTCTTCTCCTCTCTTTTTCTCTCTGGTTCATCTATTCTCTTGCTTATTCTCCTCCTCTTTCTTCTCTTCTTTCTTCTCTGATTTATCTATTTTGTTGTTTCTTCTCCTCCTCTTATTCTTGTCACCTTTTTTTTTGATTTTTAGAATCTATTTTTTCTGTTTCTAGGATCTATTGTATTATTTCTTCGAATTCTTATTTCTTATTGGGGATTACTGCCTGTGCTCTCTGGTTCCTTCTCTCTTTTTTTTTTTTAATTTTAAGAATCTCTTTTTCTAATTTTGGGGTCTATTTGTTGTTTCCTCCGATTCTTATTTCTTATTTGGTATAACTGTATGTGCTCTTTGGTTCCTTCTCTTTTTTCTCCTTTTAATTTCTAGAATCTTTTTTTCTGATTTTGGGGTAATTTTTGGAATCTTTTTTTCTTGATTTTGGGGTCTATTTGGTTGTTTCTTTAAATTCTTACATAGACTTTGAATTTAAATGGAGTGGAAGTTCTACTAATGGTAAAAGAAATCTGGGATGGAAATATGCATATGTTGTAGACCCAAATCAAAGAGACAGAATTGCTTGTAGGTTTTGTGGGAAGATTATAAGAGGAGACATTATACGTGCCAAGCAACATCTTATTGACAGATATCAAAATACATCAAAATGTGAGAAATGCCCACCTAGTGTTAGAGAGGAGCTTAGAGACTTTATGAACAAAAAGAAAGAGGAGAAAGAAGAAAGATTGAATGTGTTGCTTGACTATGATGAATTAGAAAATTATGGAGAGGAAGATGACTTAATGGAAGTGGATGCCCGGAGAAAACAGTCACTTTCTAGTGGAAGTGGAAGCATGAAAGGGTCTCATCAGCACCACCAAAGTCCAAAAAATCAAGGCAAAAGGTGCCTATTGATTCATATTTCACTCCTGATCCAAAGTTGGTACTATGAACTAGAGGTGAAGAAAATCAAAAAAAGAACAATTGATGAAGCGCATAAAAAGGAGCAAAGGAATAAATGTTGTCAGCATATAGCATAGTGGCTTTATCATGCTGGAATTCCATTCAATAGTTAAACTTCCTAGTTTTAAGGTAATATGTGAAGCTATTGGTCAATATGGACCAGGATTGAAGCCACCAAGCTATCATGAGGTGAGGGTTCCCCTTCTTAGGAAAGAAGTAGAACTTACAAATAATATAATGAATGATCATAAAGAAGAATGGGCAATGCATGGATGTTCTATATTACCAGATGGATGGCAAGATAGAATTCAAAGAAATTAATCAATCTACTTGTTAATTGCCCCAAAGGAAGCATGTTATTGAGTCAATTGATGCTTCTAGTTACATTTATTCTGGAGAGAAGATGTTTGAAATACTGGATGGATGGGTGGAGCGCATGGTGAAGTAAATGTTGTGCATGTTGTAACCGACAATGCATCAATCTTGGTGATGGTTGGTAAATTAACAATTTATTTCTGATTTAAAAGTCTTATTATTTCTTAATAAATTATTGCTTTAATTATGAATGATTGATTAGATTTTTTTTTTTTTTGTTATTGAGGAGACTTTTGAAGGGAAAGCAGCAGCATTTGTATTGGACTCCTTGTGCTGCCCATTGCATAGATTTGATGTTTGAGGATATTGGTAAGATTCCAACATCAATCGAACAATTAAGCGGGCAGTAGAGTTGAGTGGTTATATTTATAATCATCCCAGATTGATGAATATGTTGAGGTAGTATACAAGTATGAAAAATCTAATTAGGCCTGCTAAAACCCGCTTTGCAACTTCATACTTAACACTTGCAAGCATCCATCGACACAAAGATAGTTTGAGAAAGATGTTTACTTCTGAGTAATGGTCAACCTGTCAATGGGCAAAAGAGACAGCGGATAAAAGGGTAGCTCAAACTGCTTTGCTGACATCCTTTTAAAATAATGTGGTGTATACCCTTAAGTTGACATGTCCTTTACTTCGTGTGCTTCGATTGGTTGATGGGGAGAAAAGCCAGCCATGGGTTATATTTATAAGGCAATAGACCGAGCTAAAGAGGCTGTTGTGGAGGCTTTCAATGGAAAGGAAGAGAAGTACCAAAATGCTTTGATATCATTGATAAAGATGGGAAGTTCAACTCCACCATCCATTGCATGCAACTGGATACTTTTAAATCCAGAATTTTCTACTCAAACCCATCTATTGAGACAAAATCAGAGGTGATGCAGGGGCTATATGATTGCATACAAAGGTTAGTGCCCAGCCAAGAGACACGAGATACGATTGCTAGGGAGTTAACCGTATATAAGAAGGATGAACGACTCTTTGGGAAGCCTTTGACCATGAGGCAAAGGAAGACAGTAGCTCCTGATGAGATTTCTTGCTATTTATTTCTAATTAGCAAGTCAAAGTTTCTGTATTTAATAACTATGCTAAATAAATGGTAATGTCATAAACAGCTTAATGGTGGGCTTTGTATCAATCATCTATTCCAAATTTGCAGAAGTTTGCTATCAAAGTTGTAAACCTCGCTTGTACTTCCTCCGGATGTGAAAGAAATTGGATGTTTATGAACATGTAAGCATGTTATATTTTATACATAAAATCTAAAATTATTTATAGTGTATGATAATCGCATTTAACTTGTTTATTTAATTCTTGCAAATACATAGCAAAAAGAGGAATAGGCTTGAGCAAAAGCGGATGAATGATTTGGTGTTCATTAAATATAATCGGGCCTTGAGGAGAAGATATAACTTGTGTGATACCATTGATCCCATCTCATTATCCCATATAGATGAGAGTAACGAGTGGATGATTGGGAGGACAGAAGGAGATGATGCAGAAAAAGATTGTGTTTGATGATGACTCCTTGACTTGGGGTGCTGTTGCTAGAGCTATAAGAGCTGAAGAGCCTAAATTTAATTACAGATCCACCTCTAGTTCAAGGAGAGTAGGACCATTAACCTCGAGTTTAAGGAGAGCAACAAAACTTGAAGAACAAGAATGGGAAGATGGGAATGATTCTGAAGATGGAGATGATGAACCTTACAAATCAAATGACGATAGTGATGATGAAAACTTGTTGACGATTATTGATGTTGATGATGACATCTAGCTTCTTAGATAGTAGCTAAGCTAGCTTGAATTATTAATGTTGCTGCAGATTTCTGGCCCTAGTCGGAGTAGCTGGAGTCGACTGAGAATCGCAAGCATGGCGAGACCTACAAAACAAGTCCTGATCGCAGTTGGCTCCGATGGAGATCCTCCGACAGTCAAGTCAGGATGCTGGAACAGATGAGGAGAAGTGCGAGAGGATGATAGGATGCGAATATGCGTACTTAGAGGATCCTTTTTTACCTCTATTTATAGAGGGGCGAGAGACATGAGGGAAAGTGATAGGAGACCATTCTAGCCTTTCTAACCATACCACTCCATGATGTCCTCCTGGATTTGGCGGCGGACGTCATCTTATCCAGTGCACAGTCCGCTACTCTCAGGAGGGTGTGATTTGATGTGTCCTCACCCGACGCGCAGCCAACCGTTGGAGTGATGTAGTCAGACGTGGAGTGACGTGACTTGATGGGACTGCATAGGGGTCAACCTTTCCAAATGTGGCAACCAGCAATAGTTGAAGGGAATGCAGCCTATGGCTAGAGGCAAGGATTGGCGAGGGATCCTTCGATCAAAACAACGTTGGCGTCGGAACCTTTCCTGGATTGATGTCCGATGTGTGGATGTTATCCTCATGCTAGCGGCTAAGGACCTACGATCGAAACTAAAATCAATAGTTAAAGCCTAGATTAGCGGCCAAAGTTAAGATCGACAGCCAAAACTAGGGTTGGCGGCCGAAGTTAGGATCAGAGACCAAAGCCTAGATTAACAGTCGAAATTAAGATCGACGGCCAAAACTAGGATTGATGGTCAAAGTTAAGATCGACGGCCAAAACTAGGATTGGCAGCCGAAGCGGGATCGACAGGATTTTCCATCAGAAAGCTCCATTCGAAAGGGGACCAGTTAAAAACTGAGGATCGACGAAGTCTAAGGTGAGATCCTTCACTATTTCATTATGTACTGAATAACTTCCTTTAGCGTAGCTTTTTCAATTCTGGGACAACATATCTACCCTGGGATTATACTCATTTATCTCCGATCGGTACTGTGGCAACGATCATGCATACTTCATCATGGGTTCTCCACTGGTTCATGTCTTTAGCATGGATGACATATCACCCCCCAACAATTAGATTAGATGGATATATGCTTGTTTGCTTATAACCTTTTGTAGGAACCATGCATTATTGGTGTGTGATCTTTTAATTAAGTTATAAAACCTATGATGGTATTATTTGCTTTGGATGTATGCAAGCTTTAGTATGAATTCACTAGTTTAGTTATTTCTAGTCATATCAGTGGTATATAAGTTTCTAACTATACATTACCAATATTCTTTTCATTTGAATAAACATCATTATCGTGCATTTTTTTTAAATTTTTGCTCCTCACTTTAATAAGCCATGCACCGCATCATGTGCCATGCACTATTGCGTGAAAGGACCTTTGTGCCTCAAGTGCGCCGCATGCTTTCAAAAACACTGCTTCTAACATTTGCTCTTACTGTTCAAGCATTGATGCCCAACATCCATTATTATCTTCAATGTCCACCTAATATCAAACTACTTTTGGCTTTTCAAAGAAAGAAGGCTATGCGGATTAACTCCGTAGAAATCAAGTTCATCTCAGAGTTTTGATCTATATTTCTCAACACTAGTGAGTCTTCTTTCTGCTAGTAAACAAACAATCCCGTATTTAATCTCATAACGTTGGCCAAACCGTCCCGAACCGGATGATTCTACCCGTACCACATCATACTGGAGGGAACCAAGACTGTTCCTCTCCTTAACTTGAAAATAGTCTCAAAGAACACCAAATCGAGCGGTTCGGTGCAGTACCAGTGAAAACAGGGCAGTTCGCAGTGGTTCGGGCATGCATGCCATCTACCCCTGTGAGTCTAATAATTAGAGGTGCTGAGACCCCTCCCCCAAAAACAACCTTTTTTCTTAAAAAAATGAAAACTGGCCAAATCTAGCCGTTTTCGCATATTTCAGCCCTAATTTTTAGTGAAATCAGGTAATGCCACTCTCTTCATTTTAGTAATTTTTTGTATTTTGAGGCTGAAAATTGGCCGTAAACTAAAAATAGGGGAAGAGCATGTTAAGTTAATTTTTTTATATTTTAGTGTTGTTTCATGATATAGGATAGATCTAGGAAAGGTCTACACGATGACACCATGATTTTAGATTCTTGACTTATCAAGTTCAAAATCTTATACTGGATCTTATTACCCATAGGCTGGCTACTTTCTCTATGGATGGTGCTTCACACTTGTCATCCTCCTGTAGCTATTATCCTATGGAGACTGAAGCAACTTACTAGTTGCAATTTGCTGTTGTCAAATTTGAATGTGTCACTCTACAGCCGTAGTATTAGGCAAACAACTTCTCCCAGCTCGACGCCATCACCCGCAGCACCATAGGAACCTACCTCAACTACATTAGACCCAATCAGACCTACTTTAAAGGACTCATGGGGCTGAATTAGGTTCTAAACTTAGATCTGTTCCATTTTCCAGATCGGATTTCATTTTTTGGATCGAGTCTGGGTTTACTTAATTTGGATCTGACCTGACCCAACCCGTTTGATTTCTGGATCAATTTTTGATTTGCTCATGGCTCAATCCGACCCAAATCTGATATACCGGGCCCGTAGGCTACAAGGGTTAAGTCAATCCAAAGTATAGGCCGATCGAAAAATCTTGGCTTTCCCGATGGACATCACGACCCGATGCAAGTGCTAAATTTCTAGAAGGTTGATGTCAAATTGATTGCTAGATATAGAATTTGCTCGATCCTTCCATCAGTTCTTCTCTACTTATTTGCTTTTATATTTGACCCCATATTAATTGGGGAAAAGTCTGGGAACAACAAAGGAATGAATGGTATTACAAATTTCATGCTAACTCAATAGATGATCATGATCACGGTGAAAAAGTCTTGTGCCTTGTCTCAATGTTCCCCCATGATTTAGAAACCAACGAAACCCATGAAACATAGTAACTCTAGTACTGTTCTTTCTCCATTATATGATTGAAAGCATTGCAAACTGAGATTGAAAATTTTCAGTTTTTGAAGAAATAATACGAGTTCAAAGAAGTGCATCTTATGGATGGTATGGTGTTCATTGATCATTTGTATGATAAAGAGTCTCATCAATTTGAAGGTGCTGCTATCAAAAAACTAGTTGATTATTAGAAGATGGTAAGGCAGTTTTTTGACCAGTTCACTGTTCCATCAGAGATGTGGATAACTATCAGCTATGAAAATTTTTACATGAATTATGTATGTTCCCCAGAACAACCCAAACCTGGAATGGCCCTGATCCAAACCCGAATTTTTTGGATTAGGACTGGTGTATACATGGACCCAACCAATAATCCATTGGATCAAAAATTTTAACCATGGACCCATCTGACCCAACCCAATCTTTTATTAGGTTGGGTCTGGGTCCAACACTAGGATTCGATTAAGGAACCAGGTCAGGTCAAAGTCACTCAAGATCGGTCCGACCAAACCCATTTGCACCCCTAAGTAAGGGCATAAATACCACTTTTGAAAGTATTCTATAACTTTATCTTTATTTTTTGATAGAATCAATTTGAGCAAGTTAAAGAAAATTCTTTCTTCTCCCTCATCAGATATAAACTAAACCTAATTGAGTCCATTCAAAATTCCTAAATTAGAAAAAATTGCCTAATAAATCCCAACAATTTATGGATTTACCAAATCACACTTCGACTAAAAATAGGATGCCAAAAGCCTACAAATAACCTAAAAAATAACATAAAAAGAGCATAAAATTACACAATAAAATCCTAAGAAAACCTTAAATTTTTAGTGCATCAATTTCTCACTTTAAGTCCTTAATAACTCATCTAACCATTTATGTCTAGAGAGAGAGGGCGAAAAGGGAGATAAATTGATCTTTGTATCTAAAATTCAAGTCAGATATAAAACCAAATCCAAATTGACCAGCATTTATCAAACATATTCGAAGTTGGGTAGATTTGGTAGCCAATGAAGAAAAGTCAAAACATTACAAAACATTACGAGGTGCTTGGTTGGGGGTAATTAAGGTCTGGAATGGAAATCGGAATGGATGACTCCCATTCCAACTGCTTGGTTAGGGGAGTCCCATTCCGATTCCCATTCTAGAGAGGATGGAAATGATCCATTCCTTCCGTAACTGAAATCCAGACTCACCCCAATGGAGTCAAAATCTCATTCCAATGAAATGAGATAAAAAAAAAATCGTCCTTCCAACTCTCATAACCCGAGCCACCATGCTCATACTCGCCAGCACCAATGAGGGGCTCTGAGCTGAAGCTCCAGTAGAGCGGAAACGGTAGCCTAGGGCCTCTGGAGGTGGCGCACATGATGGCAGGCAGAGGAGAGATCAGAGAGAGGAGAGAGAAAGATATGTGGGGGCGAGGGAGCGGAGGCTGGCAATGAGTCTTCTGGATGCGATGGACATGGCAGCGAGCGGAGGAGAGGTTACGGAGAGAGATGCGGGGGCGAGGGGATCGAAGCGATGAGTCCTCGGAGGTGGCGGACATGGCGGAGACGGAAAGACATACAGGTGTTGAAACTGCGGAGGATAGAGTTGCGCAGGGGGCACTTCTTGAAGATGAAGACCCAACCACCGTCGGGGCCGGAGCATTGGTCGTACAAGTGACGAACTCATCGACTATGATGAGGGAACCGAAAACCTTGGAGACCGATTTGAAGTAGAGGACCTCCGTAAGGGCGAGGCGACTACAGATCTCGTGGAGGAGCTCCGACGAAAGGAGGGAGAGCCCCACGATGGTCGACGTCGGGCCGCGATTGCCATCCATCGGATTCCTCTGGCCAGATTTGGGGACGACCAGCGTAGGGGGTTTAGAGGGAGATTATTCCATGCACCAGGTCCAAGTGAACCAACACAAATCTCAAAGAATATGCACAGTAGATAGCGCGCAATCGAGAATTGGTGAAATACAAGGGATAACGTGGCGTGTTATCCATCATGGGATTTGCGCGTTCTAATTGCACCCAATGACGTTTAGGAGAGGTCGAATAGCAACATATACATAGAAAATTTGCGATCTATATTTTTTAATGATAATTTTTTAAAAAATTAAGATATTATTATTATGTTTAATTTTATTTAATATCAATTTTTAAAATAA
>KE507239.1:0-21705 GCA_000441515.1 Elaeis oleifera
CTCCTTCCGATGGATCAGAACTCTTCTGATTCAGACAATTAAAATGATCGATTATCAAGATCATTCTAATTGCTCCAAAATCCATCAGTGACACCTAGCAGTATATGGTGGCAACCCATCAGAAATGAAGACGAACCTCTCGGTGCAGCTACCTGTGTGATTGAGTTCCTCTATCATAAGTCCCGACTAAATTAGGGTTAAGATGAACTCGTCAAACCCAACATCAGTCATATGAATTAATCGATCGATCTGAGTCCGTTGTGAAACCCCAATAGAAATTTTTTTCATTATTTCACTCTGCCATAGCCATGGGCTTAAGGACTCGATCTTTCAAACATCATAGGACTACTCCTCTCATCTACCGAGGTTGATAGATCCCATCTTGGTGCGATCTGATTTCTACAATGAATATGCTACAACCAACATACACCTCAGGGTTCTGAATGGTTAAGAGATCGAGTTATGGTGTAGTCAAACTATAATAGACTCAAGGTGAACTGTCGATGCACCTCAGATCAAAGAACTAGACACACAGCTGCAGCATCGAGCTAGTCATCGACGAGAAGGTAGACTTCCTTATGACTGCTCGAGGTGGTCACGCTCAGTACTCTCATTCTCAATGAATACCTGTATTCTCGCTCCGGTGTCTCCACACTGTAGACTCAAGACACATCTACCCTAAGAAACGATCGTACACCAACCTTCCGGATCGATCACCATCCTCGTGATGATCCTATGGTCAGGAGCTGTTTATGAGTTAGTTATGTAAATTCATGTCTTAAATTTTAACTCTTGAAAATATGAATTAACATTCCTACTAACTCAAAGGATGTATCACAGACACAATATACACAATGTGATAGTAGAATAACCCTTTTATTCATTTATAATCAAAATTATAAATTTGTCCTTATATTTGTACAGGAATGTGTCAGCCAATCTGGCATCTAGGGCACACATCTAACAGGAGCATCCAATTATCCATACCCAGTCCCTTACTTTGGATATTTTTTTAGAATCCATACCCACTTCGATTTTAATTAGATTGGATCGGGTACCGAGCGGATCCGCTAAAATTGCCATCTCTACTAATATAGCTAGTTGGGTAGGAATTGAGGTGCCATCAGATATGGTTGGAAGATCCATTGGCTATGAAGAAAATTGAGCTAATTTTTTCACTGTTTCTACATCAAACAAGATGAAATAAATTATGAATATCTTATACATAATTATCAATTAACTTAACTATCAATCCTAAACTATTGAAAAATGTTACTTATTTGACAATGTCTTTGGATATTTCTCAAGATGTCCTTTCAACCTAGCATTAGAAACTCCTTTAGGCCTTATATAGGGAGCGTTGACAAAGGAGCTATATAATTTTCTGCATCATTACTTTTATTACTGTCTCTAACTACAATATTTGCATGCAAACCTTGCTTCTCAAATAAACTTTTTACTATTTTTTCTCCCAGCTTAAGTATATCCCATAAAACATTTCTTACGTCTTCATTGCCTTGGCATATCGTAACAAGATTGTAGGTAAATCATATTGCATGATTACAAAAAATTGATTCAATTTCAATCTGGTCCAGTTATATTGACCCATCTTCTTTAAGATTATATATACCATTTTCCTTGCTTCTTTAGTCCAATGTTTCATAATATATTTTTCAAAAATTTTATTAACATTCTCGAGGCTAAGAGCTTTCGAGGCATGTGAAAAAAGTATATATACCTATTGATTCAAACTTCTTACATATACAAGTAACTTCAATAATAGTCAAATTCAACTCACCAAATTTTTGAGCCCCTACAATGCATAATAAACTCAAACTTGTATAAACCACCACATAATGCAGATTTCTTCAAATGATGATGCACCAAATCCATCAAGAAACTCATTCTCAAACAATCTGTAAATTTTATGTGTATAAAATTTGGCTACATACTTCAAAAATTCACTATATGTAATGGTACATGTAGGAGTATTTTGGTTGCAATGGAAGTCTTCATTGGCTTCTTTCCTTCACCAACCTCTAACCAATTTCTCAAATGATATCACAAACTTCATAAGCAAAATCCTCTTATCAGCCATGCTATTAAAAAATATTATTCGTACTCTCATTTTTTTGAAATGATTTACCCACGATCAAAGGAGTCTTGCTTAGAGCCTTGCACCATTTTTGATGAATTTTATAAAATTATTAAGCTATTTATGTTCTTGAGTATTGTATTTAAAGATCATCTTACCCCATGTTTTTCAAACTCCACTTCTGAGTTACAACCTTACAAACATTTATGAAACAAGTAATAGAAGCTTCAACAAAAATTGTGATTGCCCAAGTATGAGGTAGTATGTCGAGAGATGTGTCATAAATAAAGATGGTGATGAATCTTTGAAAACACTTATTTGATTGCTTTTTAAAGCTTGATCTTGATCGATGGAAATTATTTTAAGAGGCCGACCACCCATGGACTCCTAAATAACTTATATAAAGGATGATGTTGTTTTATCCAATAAAAATAGACAACCAAATATAATATTCAGCCAATAGTGGTTGACTCCTTTCCTCTCCTTATACGGTCTCATCACCCTCGAATCACTGATGGCGACCATTGTCCTCCTCTTTGAGGTCTTCGCCAGGATGGGAGGCTTTGTATGAGACAAATGGGAATGGGGTTCCTATGAATAGGAGATTACGGAGAATAGGGTCGCAAGTTTGTTTTTCTCCTACACCATAGTTAACAACAGTTAGTGTTTGAGGAGGAAGCAGCTGGAATGTGGCAAATTTTTATTCGTTTGTCTACAGGTGATATGGTAGAATGAGTCTATCTTCGGAGGAAAATTATTAGATAGGCATGGAAAGCTTGGGATGGGTGCTGTAGCATCCTCGCGTCTTTTTTGTGGATAACCATTCAGATTGGTCATCTATCATACGATTTTTTGATTATTATGTGTCGACTTTTTAAGTTGAGTTGATTGATATCTTGTATAGATATCTAACTAATTTTTAAGGAACTTTGCTTCATTTTAGTTAAGTTAATAAATTTACTATACATTGCGAAATTATCATTGTTAACTATAGTTACGGGTGGCAATACTTAACTATTTAACTTGTTTAACTTGATCATCCCTTGTACGTTGGATTCGGTTATTCGTTTAATAAATAGTCAGGTTCAACTTTCAATTTTTGATTATTTAATAAATAGATGAGTTTGAGATTTTAAATTTTAATTTATCTTGCTACCATTCGGATCTGTATCTGGTCTGACCATACTCAATTACGCCCCTATAACATATGTGAAAATAAAGTGGTTCTTGCTTAGTTGGTTTTGACAAATGGATCTTGCCTCAAAAGGGTTTGGCAAGTGGATCCAACACTATAGTATCTGGGCTCAAGGTGACTCTGTTAGGTTTATCTAGTAGTTCTATCTTGTGATCGACTCTTCCATCTACCTCTATTCTATACCCTATGCTATGGTTTTAGATGCTGATGGGATGTTCGGCAGGATATCGCGGCAAGATACCATATTATTATTATCTCATCATTTTGATCGGCATGTCTTAGAACATCACGGAGAGTTTACAACCTTGCCCTATGCTACTTTGCTGAGCAGAGCAAGCTAGCATAATTGTTGATGCTAGAAAAATCTCCATGCTTGACAACGTTTTGACAAAGGTAAATGACTTTTATCCATGTTTAGTTCTATTTTTCCGTGTAGGAGGTCTAGTCATTGGATTTCAAAGAATACCGTCTTTTTGATTGGAAGCATTGAAGACTTTTATTTCCCAACTATTGCATTCATGCATTGTCAATATATGGAGGTCTGAGCCCACTGTTCTTCGTGAAGTGGGAGACTAGTTGCTCAGCATGCTGCTTTACAGCCTTTCATTCGTTACAACACATGCCTTCCAAATGGTTTGTCAAATGCCTAGCTTGCATTTTTCCCCCTTTCATTTTTATTTTTATGAGACCCATGCGGGTATATGTTTAGTCCCACATTAATTTATTATATACTGATTAAATTTTAGATGCTTATAAAGATTCAGAAACCTAAATAATATCATTCAATTAGTATTTTGGATAAGATCCTAAATTGTTACAAATAATATCAAAGCAAACTAACCCATGACTTATATGGGCTAAAGGATACTACAGTATGGATCCATTGAAACCAATCATCGATTGTTTGTGGCATTTGTGATTGGATTTGAATTTTTAATCTACCTTAGATGCTAGGACTTAAATTGGAGGAATATATGAGGGCCACGTGAGCGTATGTTTAATCTCACATCGGCTATGTACCGGATAAATTTATGTACCTATATAGGACCAAAAAACTTAACTAATATCTTTGGGCTTGTTTTTTGGATGAGGTTTGTGATATTCTTTTTTCAAGTAAATCATGGCTTCTCACACTTCTGGAGAAAGCCAAAACCAATGAAGTCTTGCATCATCATCTTGTTCACCATAATGGCAGTTTCTAGTTTTTTATATCTTCGATCACTGGCGTCTCATTATAGCTAATTGCTAAGTATAATCTGAAGCTTTCCCTTGCAACTTCAAAGATCCTTGATTCAGAGAAATATTCACATTCAACCTGTTGTGTCCTCCATGATGCCATTGGATATATTTGCAAGATAATTAAAGGTGACTCAGAAAGCATAGTTTGTTATTGTGCTTTAATTCTTGCTCCAGTCACTAAAATGTGGTTCATGTTTGCATTTATTAGTAGCAGTGGATGCAAGTCATAATGTAGTTCATGTTTGCATTCAATGGTAGCAATGGATGCAAGTCATTCATAATTATTGTTGATGGGTATATTATGCTTTCTATACAGTTATGATTATTTCACAGCATCTTTGAGGCTATTAAAATTATTACTTCACAAAAAGTGGAAATATTTATAATTTTGAATAAATTTTTTGTTCGCTAATAGCCAGTACCACCACAAAAACGATTGCACGTTCAAAACACATGCATCCCACCTAGTTGAAATAAAATGCCACTACGGGGCCTAATTTTGACCGATAGACCATTTTGTAATATTTTTAAGTAGAGATAAAATAATATAGATAATATTCATTTAGATCTATTTTCGTATACAAATTTATTCAAATATAGATAGAAATTTAAAAATCCGACTAATATCCATATCCGTATCTATATATGTTAAAGGAAATAAATATAGATATAAATAGATAATTATCCGATTCATATTCAAATATTCGAATCTATCTATAATCCTATATAATTTTATATAATATTTATTATTTTAAATATATATATATCCATATAAACATGCTATTAACTTGATTTATCATCTATTTAATAATATCTTAATTTTTGCAGTTATAAATTTTATTATTCAATTTATATCTATAATTATATTCATACTTACAATATCCGAATTATATTCATATTCATTTAAGATAAATATAGATATGAATTTTTGTATCCAAATAATATCCTTATCTATATTTGTATTCGTCAAATAAGATAAATATGGATAGGAATATACTGGTATTCGATTCGTATCCAATCCGATTTCAGCTTTATTTTTAAGTGGCAAGCACGCAGTTCATTTGATTATTTTCATTCCCCCTTCTCCCTTCCTTCGTTCCCATCCATCCATCCAAACACAAGACCTTGTTGCAGTTCATTTGTTAAATTGCACGATAACATGAGATAACTATGGCTGCTCTCTTACACCTAGGCCCATCCCTTTTCATTTTCTTTCTTATTGCTGTTAAAAGCCCATATATTGTGCATATATCTTTACATAATAATATATAATATGACATATAGATCTATAATGTAAGTTTTTGAACTTATTTCCCATTTATTGTATGCTTGGATTCACAGCGGAATGTTTTGATCCTTCACTTTTTTTTTGATCACATGTTACGCATGAGACCATTTTAAGTGAGGAATATTTTTGTACAACCTGTAACGATATCAATCATGAATTACTTACGATGAGATTTTATTTAATGTCAACGGTTTTTGATTATGTGAAGATCAATCAATGCTTAACTGATGAACAATCTCTAAGATGCATTTAGTTCCGGGATAAAACTTGATTAAGAGGTGGTTATCTACTTAACCAGCCAAACAGCCTTACTTTTGGTTGGTTAAGTTTTGCGAATAAACATACTTTAACAAGCTAACTGTAATTAGAGTCATTTTGGGAAGGGGATAGTTATATGCCCCTCCATCCCCTATTTCACCATGGCTATCTTCTCCCCTTCCCTACTCTCAAGCTCTATGGTGTCATGTGGTCTCCACCATCTTAGCCACCTCTGACTGAATAACATAATGCCATTGGTCACGGATAATCTTCATGTCATAGTGATATCGATGAATGCGTCGAAGAACTTTGTTAGTTGTTGTTATTGTGCCTCCTTTCATGTCGACATGAAGTTTATATTGATTAGCATGGGGTGTGGCTACAACGATGCATCCGGATCAGATGGGTGCATGTTTTATGATACCTGTGCAGCCGATGCACCAATGTGATGATGTTCTATTCTGAGCCCCCATGCTTATATCATATTTGTATCTCATACTTCATATTTTTGATATGTGGGAATCATAGAACAGAGTAGAGATGATGCTAGAATGGTTGGTAGGGATGAATGTTTGAAATGGCCCTTCATATTTTGTGTCTGAGCAATAACATGGATCCTGATGATAACCTTCATGGATGAGCCATACCTATATCCAACTGTGTTGGACAACAACATGCATGAAATTCATGTGAATGGTGAAGTTCTTAACCATTTTTCATGCAAGTAGAAGCCATATGCAAAGACATTGTTGTGATATAGTGCAAAAATAGACCTGACCATGTAGTCCGACAACCAAACAACAAAAAAAGATGTGGTCAGCTGAGCTGCAACAAAACAACACTTCAACCCATCCCGCAATTAGCTTACCACGTGGTGTTTATTATTGCTCGAATTTAACTATCCATTAGTTACCCAAGAAGCAAATGCATGGTAAATCCTCATTCAAGAAACAGGACTGCCACAAATTAAGATATCTTCAATATGCAAGATTTGTTTTGCAAACCCTAATTTTGACATGATGAAGTAAAGATTATCAATTTGGAAATACAGGCCTATAGATTTTCACATTCAATACTTCAAACATATATAAATATTCAGCAAGATGAGATTCATGTTTGGACAGAAAAGACTTGATCCAACTCAAGTGCCATGAATAATGATTGGTAAAAGCTAACAACAAAGTATAAAGTTGATAGTACACTTGGTCGGTCTACTTGAGGCAAGATTTATGACTCTAGCTGCTGCATCAACCTGAATCCCCAGCTGTAAAGTTGCACTTGAAGAGAACTCAAACATGGAAAGCTTTATATACAATGATTCAGTCATCAACACCAAAGCAACTCAATCAGTTTCATGATCTGGCCCTTGTGTATACCAAGCAGGAAGCGTACCCTTGCTTCTAAGTAGCCTGGTGAAAGGAGAGTCTGGCATTCTAGCCTTTTCTTCTTCTTCCAGCTCTTCAGGGGTTTTGGCAGTCCATCAGGCACAGGGAAAGGTCTTTCCGTCTGTGCCTCTATTATCAATGATGTGGGAGTTTGGACTTCTTTGTCCTTCTTCTTTTGCATTCTTGTGATCCCATGTAAACAGTCAATGAGGGATTTCACTCCACCAGATTGCCTCACTAGCTTCTCCACATCCTCTTTTGACATTTCCTTCTGTTATTAACACAGGAGATCGATAAATGACAAGCCACAATGAGGTTACAACCACAAGGAGAGAATTCCACAGCTTGACAACTGAAGGAATACATACCTCAAGATCCTTTAGTTCAAAATAGGCCCTCCAACAGCTGTAGGACTCATCGCCTTCAAGTATCGAACAGTAATCTGCAGAGCAAAAATAAATAAATAGTGGTGGTCGAAATTGCAAAAATAATTATTTGTAATGACCATGAAGAAGGCACTTAGGGAAAGAAAGAAAAGAAAAGAAATCAAGATAGAAGAAACTTATCGTAACATAATTAAATAGATGCTCAGATAAGTTACAGTTCCTTCAACCACTAATGGATTATTTAACAGATATCTTGCCAAGAGCCTTAGACCTAGCCTGGAAAATATAACAATGTAAATGCATAATTTTGTAACATATCTGAATTTTATACTGTACCATTCATGAACGAGTTCCATAGAACGCCTTTAATGGGATTTTGTGATAGGATGTTAGTCCATGCAAATATATACAGCCTGTTTGCTGCTTTAGTTAGAAAGGCACTTAGTTTAACTTTTGCTGAATACAGGCAGAAAGGCATCTTATTCGTGCAACATGGGTATGATATTTTAAGTTGCATTCGGTTGACATGAGGCAGGCATAAGGTGTTAGAAAAGGAGTTGTTATGCACAAGCGGAAAGAATCATGAAATTAACTTTTAGTTAAATACAGGAGATCTCAACTCGAATCAATCCGGATCCCCATAGTTATTAAGATTACGATTAACAAAAAAAATGAGATCAAATCATCACCTTTATACGGATAGATCTACAATGCAATCTGATGATCATAGATGTCTTTGCGGTCCTTTTGAAGCCGCATAAACATCCGGCTTCTACAGATATCTACACGAGGTTCTGATCTGATCAAGAGTATCTGATCTCACCGGAATGTTAGCTTTCTTGCAAAGATTCTTTTTCTGATGGTGGATTTCTTTTCTCCTATTGCTAAAAAAATTCTTTTCAAGAATTTTAGCTTTTCCTCTTCGCATATCACGCTTTTCACAAGAACGAATCAAGAACTTTTCAACCTTTCTTGATTTTTTTCTCAAAACATCTAGTAGTCTCTCTATCTCTTTCTTTCTTGGCATGTGCCCACCCTTGGGCATGAAACTCTTGCATATGAGGGTTGGATGGGAAGTCCACTCTTGGATGTGAGATGAGGGTATGGGGCGTCCAACTACTTGGACGTGAGACAAGAGGGTGTGAGGAATGAGAGGCGTGAGAGAGAGCTTGTATGCATGCATAATCTCCTTTGGTGTGAGATCTGATCTCTTCTTATAATTGTGGTGAATTCCTTCACATTAGAGTCCTAGTGCAACAAGTCTTTCACATGTCAAATCCTTTGACTGGTCTAAGACTTATGCAAGAAGGACTCTCAGGCATGATCCAATCGGCATGAGGAAATTTTGGGCGTTAGCCTTGGGCATTCAATTGTTGGATGCATGCCCACTCTCTTTGGCATGAGAACACATGGGGCATGAGGAATATATGGTGCCAACTCTTGGGGTGAGGAGTCCTTCTGTACATTAATCACAGTGATGGATCAAACTTTGATGGATTAACGTTTGATCGTTCAAAATTAGGAGTCCTACTGCTTTTGGATTTGATTGTGTTAACTCTTTGCTTGTCAAACCTTTAACTTGTCAACCTTTGACATGTCAACCTTTTAACTCAGATTTAAAGTGAGTCTTATCAATTAAATCCAACCATCTGATCAGACAATCTCTTATATGGGTGACCCCACAGATTCTATTCTGTCTGATAGTGAGATATATTATGATCTCCACCTCAATATCATTGAAACTCTTTCAATAAGTCAGAACAATTCCAACTTATCCCAATGAGAATCAAAGAGTTCACACAATCAAATTCTAAAGCAGTAGGACTCCTAACTTTGAACAATTAAAGATTGATCCGTCAATGTGATTGACATATAGAAGGACTCCTTACCTCAAGAGTTGGCACCACATATTCCTCATGCCCCATGTTTTCTCACGCCAGGGAAAGAGGGTGCGCGTCCAAGAGTTGGACGCCCAAGGCTCACACTCAAAATTTCTTCATGCTGATTGGATCATGCCTAAGAGTTATTGTATAAGTCTTGGACTGGTCAAAGGGTTTGACATGTTAAAAACTTATTACACTAGCACTCTAATGTGAAGGAATTCATGACAATTATAAGATGAGACCGGATCTCACACCAAAGAAGATTATGCGTACAAGCTCTCTCTCACACCTCTCATTTCTATGCCCTTTTGTCTCAAGTCCAAATAGTTGGACGCCCCATACCCTCATCTCACGTCCAAGAGTTGGATACCCCATCCAACCCTCATGTGAAGAGTTCACGCCGAAGGGCAGGCGCACGCCAAGAAGAAAGAGATATAGAGGTTGCTGGATTTTCTTGAGAAGGAAATCAAGAAAGGTTGAAAAGTTCTTGATCTATTCCTGTGCAAAGTGTGATATGCGAAGAGAAAAGATTGAAATTCTTGAGAAAAATTTTTCAACAATAGAAGAAAAAAATTCGCTATCAAAAGAAGAATCTTTGCAAGAGAGCTAGCACCTTGGTGAAATCAAACACCGATGATTAGATCAGAACCTCATGTGGATACCTGTAGAGGCTGGATGCTTGTGCAGCTTTAAAAAGACTGCAAAGATATCCATAATCATTAGATTGTAGTGTAGATCTACCCATGCAAAGATGATGATTTGATTTTACTTTTTTACTAATCTTATTTAATAACTATGAGGGATCCGGATTGATTCGAGATGAGGTCTTGCATATTTAATTAAAAGTCAATTTCATGATTCTTTCCATTATGCATAACAACCCCTTTTCTAACAGGATGTCCAACAACTTGGATGTGAGACAAGAGGGCATGAGGAATGAGAGGCGTGAGAGAGAGCTTGTATGTATAACCTCCTTTGGTGTGAGATTCTCTTCGAGTGATGAGTCATAGAACGTACAGAATTTATTCAAATGGAGCCAATACATGCACTTCTTCTTTTATCTCATAGATTGAGTAGAAGTTTCCATCCTCTTGAAAGATACTTGGATATTTTAACAAAAGATGTAGAGAAAATGTTCCTCATAAAAGATAGGAAACATAGAGATGACCCTAAAACCTACAATGAGATGATGCCAGATATCGACTTCGAGAAGTGGTTGAAAGCCATGAGATCAAAAATTGACTCAATGCATTCCAACCAAAAGTATAGTACCTATTGGATGCAAATGGATTATAAAGAAAGATAGGTTCGGATGGAAAGATAGAGACCTATTAGGCAAGGCTCGTGGTAAAATATTGTGAACATGAATGCATTGACTATCAAGAGACTTTTCATCTGTGGCTATGCTAAAGTTCATCCAGACACTGCTTACTATTATGACATATCATGATTATGAGATCTGACAGATAGATATAAAAATGATCTTCCTAAATGGATATCTTGAAGAAGATATCTATATGGAGCAACCTCTAAATTTCACTTTTAGTAATGAAAGTCACAAGGTATGCAAGCTACAAAGATCTATATATAGACTAAAGCAAGCATCTTGGAGTTGGAATACTCATTTCAACGGTGTATCAAATCATTTGATTTCATGAAGAACGAAGAGCTATGTATTTATATAAAATTAGTGGGAGTGCTGTCACATTTCTCATATTGTACATGGATGATATCCTCCTAATTAGGAATGATATTTTCATGCTGACTTCATTAAATTATGATTATCTAAAGAATTCTTCATTGAAAAATGTAGGAAAGCATCCTATATTCTGGGAATAAAGGTTTATAAAGATAGATCTAAAAGGATGCTAGACCTCTCATAGAAGATGTACATAGAGGAAGTGCTGAAGAGGTTTCGCATGAAAAATCTAAAGAGGACTTTACCCTTAGACATGGGATTCACCTCTCCAATAAGATGTGCCCCAATACATCTGAAGAAATTCAGTGCATCAGTAAGATCCTTTATGCTTCGATTATAGAAAACCTCATATATGCCATGTTATGTACGTGATATGATATAGCCCTTGTTATGAGTGTCACGAGCAAATATTAGTCGAATCTAGACGAGAAGCATTATACAGCTATGAAGAACATTCTTAGATACTTGAGGAGTAAAGATATATTCTTAATTTTTGAAGGAAAAGAGTTAAGGGTACAAAGATTTACTGATTCAGACTTTATGTTTGATGTTGATAATAGAAAGTCTACGTCAGGATGTGTGTTCTTATGCAATGGAGGTTCGATGAATTGAAAAATTGCAAATGATCGATCATTATAGATTTCACAATGAAAGCCGAATACATCGCCACTTTTAAGACTGCTAAGGAAGCCTTCTGATTCAAGAAGTTTGTTATGAAATTGGGTCTAATATCATCGGATGCCATAACGCTTTATTGTGACAATAATGGCACCATAGCCCTTGCTAAGGAATCCAAATCTCATCAATAATCCAAACACATAGAGCGATGATTTCACATTATATATGACTACCTCGAAAAAAAATACATCAAGATGTAGAGAATAGACTCCACGGATAACGTGACAAATCCATTGACTAAGCTGCTTAGTTAGTAGAAGACTGAAGCCCATCTTGAGAAAATGGGGCTAAGATATGTAGCTGATTGGCTTTAGTGTAAGTGAGAGATTGTTAGATGTATGTCCTACAAGCCAATAAAACCGACACATATATTTATTCGAAGATAATTTTATATTTTAAATTTTTATTATTAATAAAATTAAATTTTTATTTTATTCATATAGTATATGTGTCCATGAATCATTCAAGAAATTAATAAGATGATGACACATATTCTCAAGAATTGAGAATTTAAGATATGTATTATTGATGATTAATTTTTAAATACTTCCGATCAATGGATCATTATGGAGATGATGATTGATCCGATGAGATTAATGCATAGGTCACTTTCTTTTTGATGGATAGACGAGTCTCGAGCCTACAATGTGGAGACACTAAAGTGAAAGTGCAAATGGTTGTTGGTAAACAAGAATACCAAACGTGATCAATACAAGAAGTCACTTGGATGTCTACTCACTCATCAATGACTTACTCGATACTGTAGTAGTGTGACTAGTCCTTTGATTTACAGTACTTCAGCTATTCACAATGAAATTACTATAGTTTGACTGTACATACACTCGGTCTCTAACCATATAGATTCTTATGGTATAAGCTAACTGTAGAAGATTTATTATAGGAATAGGATGTGCACCTATATGGATTTCATCGTCCTTGATAGATAAGGGAGTTGGTCCTATATAATTTATAAGTTTAAGTTTAGAAGACCTTAGCTAGGACAGTGCGAATAGTGAAAAAAATTTTCATCATTTTCACATCAGGAACTCGAGTCGAATAAATTAAACATATGATAGATGATGGGATTTGACGAGTAATTCCATAACCTACATCTAGTTGGGACTCATGACAGAAGGACTGAATCATATATTAACTAGACCTAGAAATTTATTTTATTTGTTTCACTGAAATGTCACTACATACTGTTAGACATCACTGATGGATTGTGGGACATCAAAATTATCTTGATGGTCAATAATTCCCATTAAGATGAGTTGAAATTGTTCCGACCCATTAAAAAAATTTCAATGATATTGAAGATGAAGATCACAATATATCTCACTACCAAATAGAATAGAATCTATAAAATCAAACACATAAGAGATTATATTTGATCAGATGGCTGGATTTAATTGTTAGGACTCAGTTTAAATCGAAGTCAAAAGATTGACAAGTCAAAGAGTTGACACAATCAAATCTAAAAGCAGTAGGACTTCTAACATTGATCGATCAAAGATTGATCCATCAATGTGATTGACGTATAGAAGGAATCCTCACTCCAAGAGTTGGTGCCATATATTCCTTACGCCTCATGTTTTGTCATGCCAGGGAGAGAGGGAATGCATCCAAGAGTTGGATGCTCGAGACTAACGCCCAAAATTTCCTCATGTTGATTGGATCATGCCCAAGAGTCTTGCATAAGTCTTGGACTGGTCAAAGGGTTTGACATATCAAAACTTATTGCACTAGGACTCTAATATAAAGGAGTTCACGATAATTATAAGATAAGATCAGATCTCACCCCAAAGAGGTCATGCATATAAGCTCTCTCTCACGCCTCTCATTCCTCATTCCCTCATTCCTTGCGCCTCTTGTCTCACGTCTAAGTAGTTGGACGCCCCATACCCTCATCTCACATCCTGGAGTTGGATACCCCATCTAACTCTCATGTGAAAAGGTTTCATGCCCAAGGGTGGGCGCATGCCAAGAAGAAAGAGATAAAGAGGATGCTGGATTTTTGTAAGAAGGAAATCAAGAAAGATTGAGAAAGTTTTTGATCTATTCATGTGCAAAGCGTGATCTATGAACAGAAAAAGTTGAAATCTTTGAGAAAAAGTTTTTAGCAATAGAAGAAAAGAAATCCACTATCAAAAGGTCTCCGCAAGGGAGCTAGTACTCCGATGAGATCAGACACCCTTGATCAGATTAGAACCTTATGTGGATATCTGTAGAGGCCGAATGCTTGTACAGCTTCAAAAGGATTGCAAAGACATCCACGATCATTAGATTGCAGTGTAGATCTATCTGCAAAGATGATGATTTGATCTTACTTTCTTTGTTAATCTTAATCTTAATAACTTGAGGGATTCAGATTGATTCAAGATGAGATCTCATGAATTTAATTAAAATTAATTTAATGATTTCTTTGCTATGCATAACAACCTTTTCCAACAAGATGTCCAACAACTTGGACATGACACAAGAGGGCATGAGGAATGAGAGGCATGAAAGAGAGCTTGTACGCATAACCTTCTTTGGCGTGAGATCTGATCTGATCTTATAATTATCGTGAAGTCCTTCACATTAGAGTCCCAATGCAACAAATTTTTGACATGTTAAACCTGTTGACTAGTTTAAGGCTTATGCAAGGACTCTTGGGTATGATCTAATCAGCGTGAGAAATTTTGGGGGTTAGCCTTGGGCGTCCAACTCTTAGATGCATGTCCTTTCTCCTTGGCTTAAGAAGACATGGAGCGTGAGGAATATGCGGCACCAACTCTTGGGGTGAGAATTTTTTGTATGTTAATCACATTGACGGATCAAACTTTGACGGATCAATTTTTGATCGTTCAAAGTTAGAAGTCCTACTGCTTTTGGATTTGATTATGTCAACATTTTGACTTGTCAAATCTTTGACTTATTAACCTTTGATATGTCAACCTTGTGATTCCAATTTAAATCAAATCCTATCAATTAAATCCACCCATCTGATTAGATACAATCTCTTATGTGTATCACCCCATAGGTTCTATTCTATTTGAGATATATTCTAATCTCCATCTTCAATATCATTGAAACTCTTTTCAATAGGTCGGAACAATTCTAACTCATTCCAATGAGAATTATTGACCATCAAGATAATTTTCATCGATCAGGACAATCTACTAATGATCTAGCAATATGTGATTCAGTCCTATCATGAGTCTCGACTAGACAGAGATTATGAAATTATTCATCAAATCCTGTTACCTATCATACATCTAATTAATTCGACTCGAGTTTCTGATATGAAATAATGGAAACCCTTTTCTACCATTCACACTATCCTAGCTAAGATTTTTTGAACTCAGTTTCATAAATTATATAGGATCAACTCTCTTATTTACCAAGAACAATAGATTCTATATAGGTGCACACCCTATTCCTATAGTGAACCTATTGTAGCCAACATGCACCGTAACGATCCATATGACTAGAAATCAAGTGTATGTATAGTCAAACTATAGTAATCTCATTATGAATAGTCGAAGTACCACAGATCAAAGGACTAGTCACACTACTGCAGCATCGAGTAAATCACCGATGAGTAGACATCCAAGTAACATCTCGTATTGATCACACTCGGTATCCTTATTCACTAAGGACCACCTGTACTCTTACTTCAATGTCCTCATTGATCTGATCGAATCAATCACATCGAGACTCATCTATCCTTCAAACAAGAAGCGACCAGTGCATCAATCTTTTCGAATCAATCATCATTCTTGTGATGATTTACTGATTGAGAGTATTAATGAATTAATCACCAATGACACATAACTCAAATTTTCAACTCTTGAGAATATGTGTCATCATCTTTTTTAGACGATTTATGAACATATACACAACATAAATGGAAGTAAAAATCTAATTTTATTAATAATAAAAATTCAAATATAAAATCATGTTTCAGAATAAATATATGTATCGGTCTGATTGGTTTTTAGGGCATACATCTAATATAAGGTCTAAAATAAGGTTTATGCCAATCCTTAGAGGGTTGTACAGCCTTGAATGGTTGTTAGAGATAGATGATTCTCTTTCATCTCATGATATGCCATGTAGCATACTAAACTTGGCTCTAGATAGCTGCCGCATCATCCATCTTGGTGGCATCATCCATCTTGATGATGGACTCTCCTTCATCTTGCAATGCGATGTGTATCGCATTGAATATGTCTTGTTCATATTCCTGAAATGAAGAAGAGCCGCCAGTCTTCGAGATGGATGATGTGGCAGCTACTTAAGGCTGTACAGCACTCTGTAGTGCAAAACATGCACCGCAAAGATCCAAATCCAAAGAACCATAAAAGCCTCGGTATAAATGATGAGTAGTTATGTTGGTCAAAGCTCCTTATAATATGCATAACTTTTCAAAAAGAACACTGTCATAAGCTATTTCTATCATAAATGCTTCTATCTACTCCAATCCTTGGGTTACAATAGACGAGTTACCCTTCACTTCTAAATTGGACAATTGTTAGTTATTTGATAACGTAGAGGACAACTGTTATTTCTAATTGAACTACAACAAAGGTGACTTTGATTGAGCAGCCTCCCCACGCCACCCCCCTCCAAAAAAAATCATAAATTTGAAAAAAGATGAGTGACAAAACCGAGCATGTCATTTACCCATCTAAGAAACATATCGCTGGTGGTAAGGTATTTCTTAGTGAACATTACATAAATTTTCATACTTCTACATATATTATTTGTGCATGCATTGGTTACTTGATTATTTATTTAAACAAATTATGTAGAAAGATATATAGATGAGTGATAGATGATAACGGTAAATATGTCATTTAACAAACAGCACAGTTAGTTATGCTATATTGGAATAAGAATTTCTAGTCAAAAATAAAAGTAAAAAGAACAGGTGGAATAACTACACCAATATGCATAACTATTACTGTTTCCAATTTTCTTATCCTAAAAACCAAGTGCAACCCCAGATTCTTACATATCTCACCACGCCATTTTTTAATTCTCATCCTTCATATCTACATACCGCCTTTTCATTTTCAAATATTCTAGTGTTTAAGTTCATTTATAATCGTCACTTTATCAGAACAAGCACATTAAGCAGGTCTGTCATCAATCTACAAGTCACTTCATAAACACATCCTTAATGAATCTCTTTCGAAGGGATGTAATATAAGGACAACACTGGAACTGTCTTAGACAAACGTAGAAATAAATATCCACTTCAAAGCTTATCAGCCTATATGTAAGGACTTATGCATGCGGGCAAATGTTTAGTCTCACATTGACTATATATTATATAGATTTTAGATGCTTATATAAGATCAAGGAACTTAAATAATATCCTTCAATTAGTCTTTTTGGATGAGGTTCTAGATTGTGACACTATAGGAGTGATTCTTAAACCATAATGGCAGCTAAAAATACAATCATTTCTTACCCAAAAAAAATACAATCGCTAGAAATAAGGGAATCAAAAGAAAGCCTGCAAGAAAGACATATACCTTTTCTTTTCCATGGCATAAAAGTAAGGCCTGGTTTTATTCTAACACTCGGAAGGTTTTAGGTGTGGTATGTGGATCACCTCTCCATGTATCAATTACACACAGGGATTAATCAAATAAATTGAGAACTAGTGCTGCCCTATCCATCAACATTCAAGAAAAAACATAAATAAATAAATAAATCGAGAACTGAAGAGGGACTCGAGTGGTCTCTTACTCTGCATCAAAGATTGGGTCCAAAATACATGATGGTGATCCATGTGTCCGGATACAAACCAAATCATATAGGTCTGACCAAACTTGAAATCTTTCAAAGAGAAAATTAGTAAGGCCAAAAATGGTTCTACAATATTCAAATTGCCTATATGAGAGTGTAAAAAATAATAGTACCAACATGACTCGAATCCCTGATGTTTGAAGGATTTTACTCTTTAAATTCTTATTAAACCTTGATCAGTTATCTGCTAATTATCAAAGGAGAGAGTGCTAATTTTCCTTCCTTGACTATCCCTTTGTCCTGAAGAGAGTGCTAATTTTCCTAACCTCTCTTCGGACTCCGATCCATCACTGTGATTTCCAACCCCACCTTAGCCCAGTTTTTTTTTTCCATTATTTTTTTAATTATTTATTCTCTTCTCTTTCATATAACTTTTGTTATTTATTTTTTTGTTTGTTAAGTTTAAATTATCCCCCTCTCACAACCGGGGAAGTTTGAGAGAGGAAGTTGAGATTCTAAGAAAGTGGGTTCCTTTCAAAAGCTATTCTTGTGCATCTACAATTGAATTTATCATGCAAGAAAATAAACAAATCACATCATATATGGAAAATTAATTCATGATTATAGAGTTAAAACAAAGAAAACAACATATTTCTCAAATCCTATCCCAAAAGTCGGAAAAAAAAAAAGGCGAATGGTACCCAAAGAAAAGCATATACTTATAAAGAGAAACATAGACCACCACCAAATACCTGTGAGATCGTTCTCTGATTTCTGCAAGAAAGACGGCTCCTTCATCCGCCTATCAATCCGGCTCCTGCTGAAGGGCTCGAGCTTCGGTATGGAGGCGTTGCTCCTCTGAGCGTTGCAGACCATGCTCGGTCTCACCGTCCGACCCAGCGAGACATCGACGGCGGCGGACTCCAATAAAAAACTCGAAGCAAAAGAGGGAGATGGAGACGGGATAGCGACGGATCTCAGCATTTCTCTTGCCTTCCGCTCGTATCACACAAGGATTTGGTCCTTCTTCTTCCAGCTCCGTTTCCGGGCCAATGGAAGCTCCGATTGGAACTTTATACACGGTTAGCGGGAGACCGGGGATAAAACGGATAAGATTCAGAGATAATTATTATTCTTTATATTATAACTCTGAATGACTATTGAAAGCGACCCCAAATTATGACGCTCGTCTCGCATCGGTGACGTGGCATCAGATTTTAATTAAAAAGGGTCTTCTGGAATAGGGTGCAGCTAGAGATATTTTTCGATTAGTGCCGATATCTGGGCCGCGGATTCGCCAAGGGGATGGAAGAAGCCGGACGATGAGGAAACTGCAGACGTCGTTATCGGTTTTTTTTTTTTTTTATTGCCGGCACGCGGATTCATACATCCGGCGGCCGGAGAATCCTTTATCTCAACTGCGTGGTACATTAGGAGTCGTGTTGAGGCACTACGCATATCTTATCCGTTAATAAGCGCCGTCACGTTGAGACGTTAGTTTGGTTGATCGGTGACGTCATGAACGACTGGATGGATCCGATCGAGGAAAAGCGGATAGCTACTGTAGATCATGTGTTCGCTTAGAAAATTATGTGCATCTATTTGGAGAAGAGGTTTGTCTGAGTTGTAGATATTTTGGCATAAAGAAAGATTTTTGTAACGTCCCAATCCACTTGGACCACCTCGCCCCTTTTCTTTTCTTTTTTTTCTTTGTTTTTTAATTGTTGGTCGCTTCTAGGCTTCAATGGTGCCGGGGGTCCATTAAATGACGGGCCCATGCATCAGTCGGCCTTACCATGAAGTTAATCCGCATGTAATGATTCATTGTATGTATGACGGGGACCGAGGATTTTATTATAGCAATGATCCCAAGATCTTGATTTATCTTGCTATACGAAACTTATCCTCAAATAGCAGAAAATTTTGATCTATTTTATCTCAGTTGATATTAAATTAACTAATAAATTTCTACATTAATATCCAGTAATAGTTTTAGATTATTATATCCATAGAGATTTCAATTTCTTATGAAGTATATCAGTTGGTATCTCGATGCATCTTGAACATATATATCTTGATATTGATACGTTCTCCAGCTGTAAAAAGCTAATATCTCAACTTTTAGGAGGATTGAAAATCTTCATGCAAACTCACAGGTGCTATCGGAGCAAGAAGGAAACTTAGTATAAAGCAAAATTACAAGCATTATGCTGTAATAATTAGCAACAAACAAGTAAATAAATCATTGATGCTAAGAATTGAAGGGTCTCTTGCTTTTGTAGTGGTCCCTGCAACTATGATCACTGTTGGTATATGGGATCTGATCCACCCAAGATACAAGTAACCATCCAATCCAATTTGAAAAAAAAAAAACTGCAAGGAAGAGATATATACATTAACTAAAAAAAAAAAAAAAAGAAGAACTCTCATCATTTCTAAAATTCAAGAGACTCACTCTGTTACTTTATTATTTCTCAGAAGTTCTTAGACTATAAAAATTAGTATCTTCATATTGATCACACCACAGACTAGTCGGTAAAGTAGCTGAGATCCGTTTGAGCCAAAAACCTATAAGTTAGGATTTAATTTAGAGTTTTAATTTCATTCGTTATTAGTATTAGAGCAATTTAGACTGTTTTCTCACATGATTTAGTGTGTTAATAATTGATTATTGAATAATTTTTATGATTAATTGGTTTTTGTATATAATTTTGTACTATAGATTGAAAAATTTGTTTCTTACTATACATTATGAATTAAGATAATCTTTTGTATAGAAATAGTCTATAATTTATGGTTTATGCTTGAAAACTTTTATAGTAATCGGACAAGCCTTTTGAGAGAAATTATGATTTCAAATTTTCTAAAACCATAAATTTAAAGGGGTATGATTAAAAATTGATTCAGTTTCATATTTTGAAATTTATATGATTGGAAAAAAAATGTTAAGAGCTTTAAATCTTTAATAATTTGAAATTTTTGGACATTAGTAGTGGGAGATATTAAAGATTAAAAATTAGGGACTAAAATAAATAAAATTTGAAAACATTGGGGGTTTTCTAAGGTAGAAGAAGAGAGCCCATGGTGAGAAAGCTCCTTCCACTTAATAAAAAATTGATGGCTCTTCCCACTTAATAAAAAAAATCAAATCAAAGAAGAAAGCCCTTGGTGGGAAGGTTATTTCATAAAAAATAAAAAATAAAAGATACTTAAATATAACAGAAGTAGAATAGAAAAGATTTTGTGTTTAGACTTGTATCTTGATATTTGAATGCCTATATCATATTTTTTTAGATATTTTATTTTTTTATTTGTTATAGAAAAAATGATAATTGTGTGCAGATGCCCATAGCCATAAAAATGTCGAACAGCAAGCACGAGTTAGAAAAATAGTGAGATAATTAAATGAATATAGAATGGAATGTAATATTGATATGATTGAGCTTGTCAAGATAATCAATGAAAAGATATAAAATATTATATTTACAGGATATATTATGAATGAGGATCAAAGATTCTCAATATTATGAGCTACTATATCTGACCTTTGATAATATCTGTTAGATCATTTTTGAGGATGACCTAGACTATATAAAACATATTCTTTTAGCTAGTGAAAGCTTTTATGGAAGAATATATGATAAACAATATCATTGTTGGGTATAAAATACCCCCAGCCGAAGTTTGTAAGAGGCCGACCCTCCCGGGACTCTTCCGACTTCCGACTTTATGCGACATCTTCCGAACTTCTCCAGCAGCTGAGCTTCCACAATGTTCTCAAACTCCTCCGACGGACGAACTCCCACAACGCCTTCTAAAAGTGTCGACCGAACTCCTCCGATGGACGAACTCCT
>KE507239.1:38765-56497 GCA_000441515.1 Elaeis oleifera
TAAAATTCAGNTTAAAGAGGACTATTCCAAGCTGATCTCGAGTGGATACTCGTAGAGGCCGGACACTTGTGCGGCTAAGAGAGAGAGTCTTTTCTCTTCCAGATCTAATTTTGAAGAAAGAAATTACAAAACAGGTATGTGATTTGATTACAATCTGAATTTCAGCATATATCAATTTCAGTATATGAAATAGATCATGTGGTTTTATATTTTATGCATGTAAAATTAAGATTAAAATTATTTAATCTTATTCTCCATCGCGGTATTTAGAAAATAAAGCTTTTGAAACATACATGCATGCATCAAACCCCAAAATCCAACACTATTTTGTCTTGTAAAGGAACAATGGAATAAAGAAATGGAAGAAGAAATGGAGTCTATGAAGGAAAATAAAAAGTTTGGAAACTTATAGACCTTCCACTTGAAAGTCAGACAATTGAGAATAAATAGGTTCTCAAGATCAAACGCAAGGCTAATGGAACTATTGAAAGGTATAAAGTTTGCCTTATAGCAAAAGGTTATACCCAACAAGAGGGTATAGACTTTGAGAAAATTTTTCTCTAATTATAAAATTTACCTCAATTCACTTAATTCTAGCCATTGCAGCTCAAATCGATTTGGAGCTATATAAATGGATGTTAAAACATCATTCTTAAATAGAGAACTAGATAAAAAAATCTATATGGAGCAGTCAGTGGGTTTCATTGTTAAAGGCTAAGAGAGTAAAGTATGTAAATTATGATGTTCTATGTATGACGTAAGACAATCATCTAGATGGTGGTATTTGAGATTCTATCAAGCGGTAATCTCTTATAATTTAATTGATTGATGAGAATCACTGTGTATATATCAGAAGGTCCATGGAGAAGTTTATAATAATGTCATTATATGTTGAAGATAACTGGTTGGTTGGAAGTGACAAAGATTTTGTCCTTGCTATAAGGGAGTAATTATCTTCAAACTTTGAGATGAAAATATGGATCAGATGGATTATATTCTCGATGTTAAAATATACTGAGATCATTCAAGAAAACTCCTTGTTCTTTCACAAGAGTCATATATTAGGAAGATTCTTGAACATTTTAATATGAAAGATTATAATCCTATTGACACTCTTATGGCAAAAGATGAGTGCTTGAGGCTTGAAATATATCCCAAGACTCTACAAGAAAAGAAAATAATATCCAAAATACCATACTCAAGTACAGTTAGAAGCTTTATGTATACTATGATGTATACAAGACTAGACATTTGTTATACCATAGGCTTAGTCAGTTGGTATCAATCAAATCTGGGATAAAGACATTAAAAAGCTGTCAAAAGGATTTTAAGATATTTAAAAGGCATTGCAGACTATTCCTTTTACTGTCAGGGATCTGATTTGCATTTATGATATTATACTGATGCTGATTGGGGAGATGTAGATGAATGCAAATCGATGTCTAAATATGTGGTATTGCTAAATAACGATGCCACATCATGGAGCAGTAAGAAACAAACATGTATAGCCTTATCAATAATGAAAGCCAAATTTGTAGTATATTCAATAGTAGTGCAAGAACTATTTGGTTGAGAAGATTTTTATTGCATTTAGGAATACTAAGTGATAATAAGAGACTAGTGACAGTACACTGTGATAGCCAGATAGCAATAGCTTATGCAAAGGATCTCAAATATCACTCTAGAACCAAATATATTGATATTAAATATAATTTTGTGAGAAATATTATAGTATTAAAGGAAGTGGCTATATGGTATATTTTCACACATCAAATGGTGGCAGATTCACTCACCAAGCCAATAGCTAGAGATGTGTGCATGAAATATGTAAAATTATTGGGACTATACAGATTGTGATATGAAACTTATGAACAAGTATTTATTATGTATCTTTATAAATACACTTATATTAAATATAATATTCATATCATTAAATTATCATCTTATTATTTTTTAATGCCTATTGATAATTATACACACACATGAGTATTATGTGTAAAGCTTTGTTTAATTCACATAAAGCGAAGTATGTCAGATAGGCAAAGATTGGCCTTTTCATACGGACAATTGCCTCTAGTGCCGAGGAGCATGGAGAGATGAGATGTTTTAAGTATGAAATCCTAAGAGACATTGAATTTGAGCTTAAAACTTATGTCACTTTGATAAGAGAATCAAGATGAGATCATTATTATATATTTGATCGAGATGGATGTCCCCACCATTCAATCTGGCTTGTTTAGAAGCTAGACATGAATTTTTGAATAGTATTATAAGAGTATATTAACTTAAAAATTTAGGTTAGGTACCGAGTTGTGTCTAAACATAAGTCTATATAGTATTTGTAGAAAATGATATACTTTAAGAAAGAATAAATACCATAGCACATAATTCATACCACGTGTGCTATGCAACTAATAAGGGTAGTGAGAATGAATTTTTGCTTCCTCATTGTGTAAGATTGTTGAAGTTCGATAACCTTAATTGTTACTTTTAAGGACTTTCGACTATTTTTGAAATTTTATTTCAGTGTTTGTTACTTTAGTATATCCCCAATGGCCATATGTGATTCGTTTCAGTGAGGTATATCTAAAAAAGCAACCGAATTGAAATGGAAAGACTCAAATAGGAAAGAAAGACTATTTTTATTCTACATCCATGTATGTATTTACTGATCAACTAGTTATGTCATCCATGGAGAAGGACATAATTATGAATACATGATAATGAAAGAGATCAAACACGCTCCTAATGCTATTACTAATAGAGGGATCAGAGATGTTATAACTGATGTAACAAAATTAGTCTGGGGTATGGCAAGTACGTTGATCTCTTAGTAATGAGTGATTATATATCTCTAATAAGTGCATGACAAATAAGCTCTAGAATATTTACTGATCACATGATCTATTTGTCTAGTATGAATGAATACGCAATATGGATGGAGATGAGTTAAGCCCATCATGTGTGAGTGTAAGATATTAGTATATGGGATCTGATCCGTCAATGATGCAATGGCAGTTTTGGATGGTTACTAGAAGTAACCACCTAACCCATTTAAAAAAAAGAAGAAAAACTGCAAGTAAGGGATAGATACATTCTGAAGAAGAAATAGAATAAAGAGAACTCTTCTCTTTTCTTAGAATTCAAGAGACTCTCTTCATTCCTCCATTATTTTCAAAAACTCTTGGACCGTGAAAATTGGTGTTTCATGTTGATCATACTACAGATTAGCTGGTAAAGCAGTCAGAGATCCATTTGGATGAGAATCTATAAGTTAGGGTTTGATTTAAATTTAATTTATTTTGAATAACAATGCTAAATAGTATTTATGAAAATAAGGTTGATTCATCCAAAATTCGACATGCAGGTTTGCCATGAAGTTACATGGGAACTCTTAATAATTATCATATATATTAGTCTCAATTTAAAAAATTATTGGAAAGAATTTATATCATCTTTTCTTTTAGACATAATTACTGTTGTAGTGGATATTTTCTTCGACTTCGGTAATAACTGAAGTGGATCCATTTTGATAATATCCGACCTCATTTATCTCAACTATAAACAAACTAACAAGACGATCATGCCAGCCCTAGAATATCGATGGCAATTATGCCCACTTAGGCACAACCAAACATTTAAAGTGGCTATAATTATGAAATAATGTGGATAGCTATTACTATGCAGTTAAGCATAATGAGAGCTATTGCTATGCAGTTAATATATATTCCGTTCATCTTGATAACGATTATCGAACTCCCTCTATAAATAGAAGATTCTCTGGTAAGTTAATCGACAGCTCCTACTTTTCTCTCTTTTATACTTTCCTATATAAATTCTAACTGACTTAAGCATCGGAGGATCATCACCGAAAAACTTCAACAAGAAGATTTTCTTTAGTACCAATTGAGGAGCTACAACAACCATATCTTTCAATCCATCCAACAAATCTAGAAAAAATCAATCTTATCATTACCTTGATCATACTGAGCTCAGCCTAACCTCAAAGTTCAGCAATAACAATTACTATTGCTTAGAGTTTAGCAACAATTAAGCATGAGGAGAGGGTAAGTGGATACAGTGGCAGCAACAATGAATTCTTAGACTTGTATTGCCATAGCATTGCTCATTATATATTAAAATAGATATTAAATATATTGATGTAGTGCGAAAAAAAAGGCAAAATGGCCATAAATTTAATCAAATCAAAAATTGGAATTGCATTCTTATTACGGCTTTCTACAAATAAAGATATCTACTTTGCAATGTAGCTTTGATTTAATTCTTCTTTTACTTATTCTTATGCATTGGTTAATTACAAGAATTGAGTAAATATTATTTTCTAATGTAGGTTATTCATAGTTTATTAGTCACCAAGTCAAAAAAGATTTAGGTAATGTGCTAATTGGCTGAATAGTGCTATTGAATTGAGATATATTGACATGCCAGATTTTAATGGGCTATAATTGAGATTAGGGCTGAAGTGATCTCTATATGATAGGACTTATTCCAGGTAGTGAAAAAAAAAAGTTAATATTACGTTTGGAACCATGAAATGATGGATCATATATTTTTGATTTGAGAAATTTATCATTTGGAGGAAAGCAAAGATCATACATAAACTTTACTGATTTTCATTTTTGCTACCAAAGGGAAACACTATTTTTCTATTTAATAGGAGGAACAGTCATTACTTGACACATTAACTTTTTTTTTTGGTAAAGGGACACATTAACTATTTGCTGTGATAAATAATATCATTTGCTATCATTTTGGCTAGATACAACCTTGAACATTCATGTTTACACCTATGCCAATAATATCATAATGATCCTTACTATCCACATGAAGTCACTCTTTTTGTTATGATGCTCCAAAAGGTAATTTAGTCTTTTTATTATTTATCCATTTCTGGCGGTTGGATTAAACATGGATCACTCGGGTTTTAACTTTTAACTGGTTGAAATATCCATGTGCATGGTTAGTATGGTAAATATTTCAAAGAGTAAGACTATTTTATACAATAATAAAATTGATTTTTTGTCTAAAAAATCTTCATTGTTGCCATGAAAGCGGAGAAACTGTGGGTGGGGTGGAGGAGCCGCGGGCAAGGGATCCTTAGGTGCATGCGGGGTGGGGCCACACAAGCCATCAGCATTAGGGGGTGGGGAACCACGGGCGCATGGGGTGGGGAGTGCACAGATGTAGCAGGCGTTAGAGAGGGGCCTTGAGGGGGGGGCAGAAGCCACCGGCACTCGAGGGGGTGTATGTTGGGGAACCACGAGCATGCGGGCTTGGGGAAGGGGGTGCAGATCGGTGTCGGGCCACGAGTCAAGAGTGCAGGGTGCATGAAGCCCGCACAGGCCAGGGTGGGGGATGGCACAAAAGCTACCAGCGCCAGGGGTGTGGTCGGGGAACCGCTGGCGCACAAGGCGGGGAGGGGGAAGGCCGATGGTAGAGGAGCCATGGGCATTGTGGGGGCGAGCATAAGGGCTGAGATGGGCCATGGGCAATGCCTGGCACGACATGGCCGACCCCCATCGGGCCAAAGGATTAACAGGCCATGCTAGTATAGTAAACTAGCCATGCCAAGCACGGCCCATATAAACAAAACCCCTAGCCTAGCGTAGCCATAGGCCCAAGGGTGGTGCGCTATGCCAGGGACGACCCGTTGGCCCATTAGGCCCGCATGCTTGATGGGCCAAACAAGCCTTTACCTTTTTTTTAAATTTTAAAATATAAAATAAAAATATTAAGTAATAAAAGTATATAAGAGATAGGAGATATAAAATGAGAAAATTACATCTTCAGTCCATTAATATTCATAATATTAATGCATATTAAATTAAAATTAAAAAATTAAAAAATCAATGAACGATGAATTTCTTCAAAATTAAAAGTATGAGAAGAACTTTATTTTTAGAATTATTAAAAAGATCAAATAATTTAGAAACATGATGAGAATTTTGTTTTCCACAAGGACCACGATCAGGAGGCCAGTTTTGTTTGATTGAAATTCTTCTTCTTCTAGAAGGAGCATGCTTTTTTGGGGCAGGATTTTCTAAAATCTTATCCTGAAGAAAAATTTCTTCGTAATTACATGATCTTTCGCTTGAAATTCTGAACTGATTCATCCTCTTGTCGAATTTTAATTTCATTAGAATAGACTTCATCTTCTGTATATGATATGAATTTAGAAGTATTACTATCATTAGAAGATGTCATGATTAATATAAAAAATATAACTAAAATTAAAAAAAAATAGTAGATTGTTAAGAATTTTAGCAATTGAATGGAAGAAATAATGGTAAAGAGAATTGGAATGGGTATGGTAGAAAATGGTGAATTGATGTGGTGAGAATGGAAGAGAAAGGGACTATTTATAGGGGACTACTTAAGGGGACTGGACTGGCACGTGGGCCGGGCCATGCTTGGCCCGTGGGTCATGCCAGCCCAGGTCCTTATGAGCTGTGCCAGGCTTGGGCCGCAGGCCGTAAAACCTACAGCCTAATCCGATCCCCTTATATGTGCCGTACTTGGCATATCCCGTTACTGTAGCAAGTGAGCCATATCAGGTATGGCCCAATTCATGACAAGCTGGGCTATGTAATGGGCAGCCCAGCACAGTGCCCATATTTATGAGGGCATGAGAAAGAAAAAAAAGAAAAAATAATAATAATAATTATAATATATCATTTTTTAAAAATAAATATATAAAATAATAATATGAAATATCTAAAATATTTTTTATAACAAATATAATAAAAAGTACCGTAGTAAAACCCTTAAAATGGTTAGTGAAAAGTTTCTGGCAGAATCCTTCGCCTAGGTGCTTTTTTTTTTGGGTTACATCGGAGGGTCTTAAGGAGCCCAAAGAACAAGAACTAGAACTAAACAACAAAGTAAAGACAGAAACTAGAATGGAGCAAACTACTTAGTAAAAGCTTCTCCAGCTGCATTGGCTAAGACCATCAAAATTTATTGTATGAGGCAAAGGCTTTTGCGGATCAAAATCAGCATTAACCGAGCCCCAGCAAGACGGTCCGCAAGTCGGTTCCTTCTCTAAAGACGTGGGAAGCAAAGAAAAGGTGCGAAGAAGCTGCATATTGGAGAATGTCAGAGTAACGTTTTAACCTGTTGAAGGTCTCATCAATTACTGTGCAAGAGTCTCCCTCAAGCCAAATTTTTGTTGAGTTCCTTGGCCACCATGAGAAGACCTTCCCAAGCTGCTCGTAATTCTGCTTCTGGCACAGTTTGAATCCTCTAGTTCTTCCACGTAGGACATCTCCAGCTGCATTTTGAATAGTATATCCTGCCCCAGCATAGCCATCCATCCAAGAAGCACTAAATTAACCTTCACCACTCCGTATTCAATGGCAAGCCTATAAGCAAGATTTGCAACATAAGCAGAACTTGTATGATCTTCCTAAAACAACTGATAGTTTCTTGCATTCCATTCTGCCCATCCAATGTAACATATCAAGGATTTGTTATATTGTGTTGCCAATCTATTAGATAGAAAGCCCTGAAGCTTTTGTAAACCGTTGAATTAAAACAGGAATTGTAGGAATATTTATTCTAATTTCATTCCAAACCTATGTGACAAACTGACACCATAGAAGGCTGTGCTGGATGTTTTCTTTCATATTGGTGCAAAGATCACGGTTTAAATTATTTTGCCAGATAATTCCTTTGAATGAATCACCTTCTTGCAAGGTATTATAACCCAGTTGACTTTCCACCAAAATAACTTAATTCTTGGAGCTGCAATTAAATTCCAAATCCATTTGAAGGGTCTAGCTATATGTACTTCATGATTTATTGATTTATTTTTTAATGCTAGCACACACATCTTTAGCTTTCAACTATGGTGATCCACTATGATGCCACGCCAATCCGTCATGACAATGGAATCTAGGCAATGGGATAGCCATCACCTGTTGGACCACAACCATTGGGAAGAGCTGCTCCAAAAGGTTTGTATTCTAATTAGTATTGTCATTCTTAGTCAGTACAGAAGCAGTCCAATTTTCCTGGCATAAGTTGTTATTACATGGAAAGGGCATTTTACTGATTGGTATAGTAGAAAGCCAACAATCTTGCAAAACATTGATGGTAGAGCCACCACCAATTTGCCATTGAAAAGAGTCATTTCACCCACTGAGCCCCTAAGCAAACGGCCCTCCGGATAGGAGAGGCACCTCTTCTTAAATGGTAATTATCCCATGAAACAAATTGTATTTGGAAGCAACTGTTTTTCTCCGAATAGAGTCTTTTTGCAGCACTAAATTTCCTGCAACCTCACCCATAAAAGTTCTTCATGCTGTCTAATCGGTTGTAGATGAAGACCACCTTCCTTCTTAGCATTACATATCTTTTCTCAGGATAATAAATAAATTTCTTCGTTGTAACTTCATACCCCAAAGAAAAGTCTGGAAATTTTCTCTATTTCCATTAGCATAGATGTTGGAATTGCTATATTGGATAATATGTAACTAGAAGAAAGGACTGACTCCAAGAGAACAAGTCTACCAGATTGAAAAAGATGCTTCCACTTTCACCCATCAAGTCTTCTATTTAATCGATTGAACAAAGAATTGAAATCATGTTTGTGAAGTTTCTCAATAGATGAAGGTAGTCCAAGGTAGTTCCAAAGTCTAGGTTTCAAAGGAATATCAAGCGTTTCAGAATTTGCCGTTTGGTGCCAATATCTATTTTGGGGCTGCATCGAATCTGAGATTTATGGATGTTGACCTTTTGTCATGAGTTGCGGTACTCAATCAAAATTCTTCTAAATTCTATTGCATTTCTATCATTAGCCCTGGTAGCTAAACGTATATCATCAGCAAACATTAAGTGGGTGATGCAATAACCTTTAGGCTTAGGTCTATTGCTGCAAGGCTCCAGAGGAGAGTTGATGAGGTTGTTCTTAAATCAAGCTGGAGAGCTATTAAGGATCAAGTCGATGAAGACCACAACTGAACCAACAAAATAAGTCTTAAAACCAATGGGATACCCTCCAATTTAGGATCCTCTGATGCTTAAGTCAGCTGGGATCTTGAGAACAAATAGTGGAAAGTAGAAAAATGGAAGGCAAGAAAGTAATTTTCAGTAGAAAGAGTGAGAATTCAGAGTTTCCTTCAGTGGGGGAAAGAATTCAGCAAAGTCTTGACTCTTTGATTTATGATTTTTTGACTTACCTTTCGGAGAGTACTTTGTCCCTCTTTATATAAGAAAATTACTTAGCTATTAAGCCATTGAGACAGTTCGTTAGGCGGCTAGTAATAGCTTGATTCGAAGGATTTGTTTGTTAGATCGTTAGTTTGTTATAATAGAATGGCTAGCTGTATAGAGATCATAGGTCGCTCACCCCACGTGAAGAATAGTTATAACATAGTCGGAAGATAGCTATATCAGAGCTAGAGAGTAATTGATTTACAGTATATCTGTTTTTGAATCACAATGACCTAGGATCGATGTCTCAGGTGGTAGATCGATATGTAGCTTAATTGATCACAATGTTCAACTAAGTCAATTCGGATCAGTTCAGATCGGTATGTAATCAAGTTGAAGGTGAAACTAGATCAGCATTTTATCGATTTGGTCTTGAAGTTAACTTGACCAATATAACTCTTAGATGATTTTTTTTAATGTTGCCATGTGGCCAAAGGTCAGTTGATAAGTACATTAATTAGGATATAGAAGCATTAAATTTCTTATTAATTGATCTATATTATGTAGAATTTGATACTTCTTTTTCTCTTTTGTAGGAAATTGAAAGATTAGGCTAATCAAGATCCAAATTGGTCCAAACTCAAAGCAAAATTCAAGAACCAAGAGGTTAAGAGCAACCAATTCAAGGGCTAAGCAAAAATAAGAAAGTAATCCAAGGGTTAAGAAATAATGCTCTACTTAATGGTCAAGATTTATGATGCCACCTCATGAAAATCCTAGAGTTTGGGTGCTACACTAAGATCCAAAGGATAGGAAGCAAGTTCTTAAGATCTAAGAGCTAGCAAAGGAGGCGCCACATCTTTGCTTGCGACATGCAATCAAATTTTGGCACTGTTGCCGGGTATCACTAGCACGGTTGTTTCAACATAATAAAAAAAAATCTCATAACACATATAGTGACATTAGAAATCCAAAAAAAAAAATCTTTTGTTTAGACATCTTATTTGTTGCATTGCATTCTCATAATCAATTTTAAGGATATAAATCCTAAAACAAGATAAAATGGAGATTTCATCACCCTTTCTTGACTCACAAACAAGTTTCTTTCATCTTGCATAATGCTAATCCTAATAAAATTAATTAGATATCAGCCCTAAGAAACTCAAGCTCAATAGGATAAGAGAATCAAAAAGTTGGATCGGATTTGATTTTGATTGACCTATTGTGACTAAGGAAAGTAGTTCAGGGATACACATCCTGAAGAAAGGTGTTACTTAATTAGGTCCATTGCGAAAGTACCAGGAGCCTCCCACCAATCTTACACTTATCTGACCAATTGGTTGGTTGATTTTGAAGTTAGAGTTCCTGAAGGTGATCTTGGAACAGTTAGAAGCTGTTTAGATCGAGGCTAAACCCTAGTTAGAATTTGCTTTTATGTGAAACTTGTTTATAATTAAAAAGAAAAATAAAAAAATATTCTTCTCATCTATCTCTTAGATTTAGGATTCTCTAAGTCCTCATTTCTAGAATTCTCCTTCTTTCTTTTTATTAATAAATTAAAATTATAAAAAAAATTAAAAACGCCAAACTTCCTTCTTAGACAAGGACATCTAGACGATTGGTTAGAATTGATTTGAACTCTACATCAAGTTTCGCAATCTCTAGAGTCACCATAAGCGAAATTGATCAACTACAAGTCTTTAAGGACCTATGTTATCCAGTTGGCTCTGTCCAACCATCATGTATTAGATTGCCTCAACCTACTGCCAACTTCGAAATAAACCCTAAGTAATCAATATGCTTCCTAAATTCACTGGAGTTGAGGATGCATACATCTTTATGAAAAATTTGAAGAAGTTTGTGCCACTATGAAACTCCAATAGCTCATTAAAGATCCTGTTAAATTGAGACTCATAAACTTTGCCCTGAAAGATAATGCCAAAAAAAGGCTGTATAGTTTACCTAACTAATCAATCACAACATGGGACAGTTCTGTCAAAATATTTCTGAAGAAAATTTTCTCTCACTATAAAATAGCCAAATTTAGAAATAAATTAATCAATTTTATCAACTTATGGGAGAGCTCTTTTGGAAGTGCTTTGATCATTTTAAAAATTATTGAGTCAATGCCCACACCATGAAATAGAAATCTGGAGGTTATACTAGATTATTTACGAGGGGCTTAACTCAAACTCTAAAACCATGTTAGAATCTATATGCCAGGGCTAGTTCATGCACAAAGAGCCAAATGAGGTTTGGCAATTCTTAGAAGACTTAGCCGAGAAAAACCTACAATGAAAAATAACCAGGGAACCTGATTGATCCACACCGCTAAGAGGTGGAATGTATCAAGTGCAAACATCCCTAGCTACGGAAGCAAAGATCGCAACCCTAATCCATAGGATAGACGTATTAGAACTGCATGGACACACCCAAGTGAACCAAGCATCCGCACCCATGTGCAATGGATGTGGTGAACCAAGTCATGTGTTAGAAGAATGCCTTCCTTGATGAACTAGACTGAGAATGGTTATGCACAAGTAAATACGGCTTATCATAGACCTATGCATCAACTTACAACCTAAGATGGAGGAATCATCCAAACTTTCCTAGTCACATGGCACTAACTCAAGCAATCCTATCTTTAATCAGCCTAATCTAAGGCCTAACAAAACACTAAACAACCTAGCCAATTTTAGCAATGAAAAGAGGCTCAACACATTAGAGAAGGATTTAGAAGTCTTAGTGAAATTGGTTTCTGAAACCACTACCATCTTAAATAGCTTCATGTAGACCATGAGCCAACTCCAGCAAACACCCAAGCTATCGTCTGTCTAAAAATGCAATTGGGCCAGTTAGCCAATACTGTTAGTGAAAAAAAAGGAGAGATTATTCTGTTAACTCGAGGCTAACCCTAGAGTCCAGAATGGTCTAAGATCCCAGCTAGAAATCAGATTAACCAAGTGAATACAATCTACACATTGAGATTGGAGAAACAAGTGGATAATAAAGTGGGTATACCTGAAAATCATGAAGACTTACCTTTTGAGCCACTTCCTGAACAACCCACCGATCAAAATCAGTCTAAGAAACCTGAGTCATCAGAACTTAATGAGTCACCTAACCCACTCACAGGGCCCACTAATCCTGTAGTTTCTTTTTCAAATAGATTTAGGTCCAATAGACACTCAGCGCATTTAGATCAAATCTTAGAGATTTTTAAACAAATCAAAGTGAACATCCCTCTACTAGATATGATCCAACAAGTCTCAATCTATGCCAAATTCCTCAAGGACTTATGTACAAAGAAGAAGACCGCCAATGTGCCCAAGAAAGCCTTCTTGGTGGCTAGTGTGAGCTCATACTTTTCAAGCCATGTGCCGGTTAAATACAAAAGATTCAGGATCTCCTACAATTTCATATGTCGTTGGGGAAACCATCATTGACAAAGCTTTATTGGACCTAGGGGCTAGCATGAATATATTACCATATTTAGTATATGAGTAGTTAGGATTAGGAGAGTTAAAGCCGACTAGGATGACTTTGTAACTGGCAGATTGATTTGTTAAGGTCCCAAAAAGAGTGGTAGAGGATATATTGATCAAGGTTGGTAATTTCATTTATTCTATGAATTTTGTGATCTTAGAGGCTGAATATGTGTCAAATCTTAGTCACATCCCGGTCATCCTAGGTAGACCATTTTTAGCTACCGCCAATGTCGTAATCACTTACCGTAATGGACTCATGAAGTTCTCTTTTGGAAATATGCCCATTGACCTTAATGTTTTCAATCTAGGCAATAAAATGAACCAATCCATGGATGTCAACCTGATCCAAGATAATATTTATGACCCATTGATCTTTAGTGATGAAGATTTCAATTTTAATCTCTAGTTAGATCAAGGATCTGAAAATGTCTATGAAGTATCTACCTCTATTGACCAGATGACTTAACCGAGATGGGAGCCTCCTGTTGAGCCATCGATTTTCAAAGTTTAGTTTGGCTGAAGACTTTAAACTTAACGTTTCTGGGAGGCAACTCAGTTTCTACTTTTTAACTCAGATTTTTTATATTTTGTTTAGGTTAATCGAGTCTTACTTAGTATCTTTTGGAGGGATTCTACTTCATCGGAGATAATATCGGCTAAGTTGGGGGGGGAGAAACTAAATGAAGAAACTTCATCTTCAGGTGCCTTCATTTCTATATACCCTATTATGTTTCAATTCAATTTTTTTGTGTTTACTATAATAATAAGATTGTTAAGAGCTACCTTCTTCCTTCATATTCTTATACTTGTTATACTTAAGACTTGAGATTAATCATACATTTTGATAAGTAATTGATGTACTATTTAGGTAGTTCTTGAAATATTGAGAAAATCTATATTAATAGAATTTAATAAAAAAATTATCTATAGGTCTTTAGATGGACTCGAAATTACTTTAAGTTCTTGAACTTTTCAAGTTTAATAAAAAGTTCCTAAAATGCTAAAGAGTTATTCTAGATCCTTGCGATCTACACAAATTAGTTACATAGGTCTATGTTCAGGTTACACAGATTTATATTCAAGTTACACGTGTTTATATTCAGGTTATATAGGTTACCTAGTTTCAATATCTGGTTATGCACATTTATATTCAGGTTACACAAGTATGTACCTTGGTTACACAGAAATAACTTCTTAACATTTCAAAATTTTTATTGAACTTGAAAAGTCCAAAGATTTAAAAATAATTTCAGATCCATCTAGAGACCTATAGATAATTTTTCTTTAATAAAAGGTTAAGTTAGAACTATTTCAATTTTTGGATAACTCTAACCCTCCCTATTAATATCAAAGAAGAATGTACTTCTTAGATATGTATGGATGTAATATATTGATAAATGTAAGTCTATTTTCCTATTAAAAAAATAGAAGCTCTAAGCATTTATTTATCACTTAGTAACTGGGCCTCTTTGTCTAAGCAAGCATTAAGTGTTCGCATCAAACAATAAAAAATATGAAGAAGCCTTCCATATAACTAGTTTTAATTTGAAGCCTATTGGATTTGAGCCAATAAGTCCGAGGGATGTTTTACATCTAATATCCTAAAGCCAACTGATTTGGAAGTCATTGGTTGAAACCTCGCTATAAGGATCAAATAGAAAGCTTAAGAGATTAAACTATTGCACTGATTGTATAAATAAATAAATAAATAAATAAAATAAATAAGAGAAATGGACTTGCATGAAGATAATACCTCGATACATCTCAGAGTTAAATAATTTAGAGATAAAATAGAGAGTTGGTAAAAGAGATATCTTTAAAAAATAATGGGTTTTTTACTTAGCCACTTTACTAGATGATATTAATATCTCAATAACAAATTTCACTAACTCTCTGATAGGATATCCTTTGCTTATAAAATGTCAAAAATAACTTCCTTTAAATCTAAGCAAGTATGTATATGATATTGATAGTAGTAGATAGCACCTCCAATTATTTTTTGTCCTACTACTCGTCCCACAAATGTGAAATATATATATATATTTTTTACTCAAGGATGAGTAAAGTTTAAATTGGAGGGTGTGATAATTATATTAATTAGGACATAGAAGCATTAAATTCTTTATTAATTGATCCATATTATATAAAATTTAATACTTCTTGTCTTCTTTTGTAGAAAATTGAGAGATTAGGCTAATCAAAACCTAAATTGGTCTAAATCCAAAGTAAATTCAAGAACCAAGGGGTTAAGAGCAATTAATTCAAGGGTTAAGCAAATAAGAAAGTAATCCAAGAGCTACAAAGCAATGCTCCACTTAACGGTCAAGATTTATGATGTCACCTCATGAAAACCCTAGAGATTGGGTGCTATACCAAGATCCAAGGAATAGAAAGTAAGTTCTCAAGATCCAAGGGCTACCAAAGGAGGTGTCACATCTTTGCTTGTGACACGTGATCATCAGTTAATTGCACCAATAAGGTCCATGACTAGTAAGAGATCCTCTAAGAGTAATAGCTTGTAAAGACCTAAATAGCATATCTGAATATAATATAAATAGGAATGGCAATAGAGGACACCCTTGCCTGAGGCCTTTCAAGGAGGAGAACCATGGAGAAGGACACCCATTAATTAAAATAGAAAATTAAGATTTTGTACACAACCCGTTATCTATCCGATGAACTTGTTGTGAAAACTAAAATAATTAAGAACAGTATCCAGACACTTGCAAGATAGTCTATCATGAACCTTTCCCATATCATCTTTAATCATCATTAGTGAATTTCTCTTTGAAGCTTTTCCCATTGAATGGAAAATCTCCTATGCAACCAGAATATAAACTGAGATGCATCTATTGGGATAAAGAAACCTTGTTCATTTGATATCAAGTTTGGAATGATGCCTTTCATCTGATTCACTAAAATTTTGGCTATGATTTTATAGAGGGCTCCACGTAGACTAATATCAGCCTGTAGTCTTTTACCTCTGATGGTTTTTCTTTCTTTGGGATTAGAATGATATAATATGTTTCTATTCTTTTGGCATATAAGAAGAAATAAAGAATTCCTTTATAGCTACAATAATGTGCTTCTTAACAATCATCCAGAAGGCTTGAAAGAAAATAGGTAGAAAACCATCGTGTCCCAAAGTTCTATCGGAAGAAAGTTGATGTGAAGCATCTTCAATTTCTCATATCCACATTTTGAATAAGGTATCGATTATAATTGTTGCGGTGGGGTCAGATGGCTCGAACAAAGGTTCAAGCCTTTCCTCTAGTACTATATTCTATTGTAGTCCAGGGTCGGATGGCTAGATCAATCTTCCGCTCCTGCATGCATGAGGTATTGTCCGCTTTGGCCTCTGACTGTCTTGGGCCTTTAGCCGTCTTAGATCTCATAGTTTTGCCTTTTAAAAGAGACCTCATAGGGAAGAGAATGTTTCATTCCATATAAGCCATATTCTCTCTTGACTCACAACCAATGTGAGACTAAATATACACTCCTCCCACAAGGATAATCATCAGGAACATTGATAAGGATTTGTGGGAGCTCTATTTGGGAAGAAGACCGGTCGTTACTCCAAAGATTGTTAAAATAGGAATGGTATTCTGATTTCATTTGAATCCTCTGTTCGTAAGCTATTATCCATCTTCATGCTTGTGATTCTAGTTATCCGCCTTCTAATGACGGTTGCCTTATGGAAGAAAGAAGAAGTAGAGTCACCCTTCTTCAACCATCTGACTCTAGATTTTGGTGATGATATATTTCTTGAAGTTTCAAGGCCATATCATATACCTTTAGTTCCTTTGGACAGCATGCTGCAACTGAATAGCCCTTCTCCCACAATTAACATCTTCCTCTGAAGATTTTTAATCTACTGCTCCAGCCTCTGTGTTTTTTGAGACAGGTAACCAATACATTCCTTATTCCATTTTAGCAAAGCCCATTTTTTGTTCTTTAGCATTTTGATCACCCTAACAACATGAGAAGAAGAACCATTGCAGTGCCAAGCTTTTCTAGCTACATCTTTGACACCTTCACAAGAAAGCCAAAACTTTTCCAATATGAAAGGATAAGCTCTCTGGTTTCTGTTAGATTGAATTCATAGGAGTACTTGACAATGATTAGAGCCTATTCTTGCAAGGTGATGAACTTCAGATTCTGGGAACATATGAAACCAAGTAGCTGGCCTTCACTAATTCTTTTGTTGCACTAGGTATAATGGTTGCCAGTGTAAACCAAATCAACTGAAACCATTAGTTCTAATAAAATTTTGGAAGTTCTGCGTATCCCTGTTCTGTTTAAATCTTTTGCCTCATCTTTTGTCCTATTCACTATTCAGAACTAATAACATTGGAATCACCAATTAACAGAAGTGGTTGCCCAATTGATGCAGCTTTCATGATTAAATCCCAAACCTACTACTGCTGCCTGCTAGAGGTGCTGGCATAGATAATGCCCAAGATCCAAGGATTATAACCATTATCAGTCACCAACCCAAAACAACTTATTGCTGTTACTGAAAAACAACATATCTATTGAAAAATCAACTTGTACAGCAAAAATAGCCCATTGATTGCCAAAGCATTGTTCTAATTTCTTGATAGAGGCAACAGATCTGAGAATTATACTCTCTAACCAATTTCTTGAAATTATTCAGGAATGAAGGCTTGGCCGGACCCTATAGTTCCAAGATAAAATATCCGTGATGAATTTATAGGGAGGAGATTTGGAATTCCTTGATCTCCTTTCATTTGAGCATAATTACCATTTTCTTCAACTGAGAGTTGAGGTATAGGAGGCTCCAGGACTGTACCCGAGAGGCTCCTTATTCTTTAACTCCATCTCCTTGATCTTGTTAAGGAAGTAGTTCATCATTTGGGGCACCGCCTTCTGGAGAGTTTTGAATAGATCGTGGTGTTAGGCTACAACATGAGAGGTGGTTTCGTTAGTAACCTGTTCGATGGAATTTGCCTTTTGTTCTTTGGGTTATCTCTAATTTCAGTAGTTGTCAAGTGGTCTACTTGTGAAACAAGAAGTTCAAGTGGGTTTTATAATTGAACAAGCCTCTTT
>KE507240.1:11713-22258 GCA_000441515.1 Elaeis oleifera
GGAGGAGCTTGGTAGCTCGAGCTCCGGTGAGGGGCGATGGCACCTGATCGACGGTGATAGGGCAAGAGAAGGCCGGCGGCGAGATTTGACCGACGGAGGAAAATTTAGAAAAACAGGGACCCCACCCTTTCTTTTGTTTTCAGTCATTGGCCCGTCGCCGGCGGCCAAGACCCATAGGGAAGGAAGGCTGGGAGGTGAGGGTCCCATCCTAGTGGTGAGATGCCGCAACTGGTGGTGCCGGTGACCGAAAAGGGAAGGAAAGGACCCGGCCAAAATAGAGCAAAACAGAGGTTCGTTTTCATAGATTTTTAGACGAGTTCGACGGCCGGTGAGGGTGCACCGCACCGTGGAAGGGAGGGAAAGGAAGAGGGGAAAGAGAAGACAGGTTTACCTCATGCTTCAGCAGCGTCACCGGCTCTAATTTTCGATGAGCATGGGAAGAGGTTGCCGCGGCTTCTACAGAGAAAACGAGAGGAATCGGGCTCGAAGATCACCAGTGGAGGGTCTTGAGAGAGGGAGAGGCTTATTTATAGAGGTCCCTAGGGCTCCGGTGGTCCTAGGACTCCCTTTCTATCCGGGATTCATCGGAGAAGAAGACTCCCATCGGGAGTCTTCTTCCGTTCTGTTTCTTTTTTTTTGTATGGCTTTGGGCTTTTGGGCTTGATCCAAGGCCCAAATGGCCGGGGTGTTACACTTCTTCTCCGTGAAAGACATAGATCCTTAAAGAAAGACCATGGGTGAAGTACCCCAAGCAAAGAACAAGCAGCTTTCCAGATAGATGAGAAGAAAAGATAAGTCGAGAATAAATGATCAACTGACTCTTCTCCATGGCCACAAAGCACACAACCACCCAGATTTTTTCAATCTTCTTCCAAAGAAGTTCTCGGGTATCTAACTTTTTTTCCAGCACAGCCAAAGAAAGCACTTAACTTTCAGAGGTACACAAAGATCCCAAAAAAAGTTAGCAAACTTATATTTGATTCCTTTTGTATTAATAAAGTTATATAAAGTAGTAGTGAAGGATCTTTTTGATTCCAACTTTCATACCACTTCATGTCTATATTGAAGAGACAAAACTTGAGCAAATATTCGATGTAAGCTATCAAATTCCTGCAGAGCATCTTGATTGTTAGCTTTAGGCCTTTTAATTCTCCATATTGAAGAATTTGAGTTATAGAATTTAGCAACAGTCCTATTCTTTCTTCGACTTCTTACATAGAGTAAAGGGAAGATCACTTGGAGTGGTGCATTGTCTCTTCAATATAGACATGAAGTGGTATGAAAGTTGGAATCAAAAAGATCCTCCACTACTACTTTATATAACTTGAGCAAGTATTCGATGTAAGCTATCAAATTCCTGCAGAGCATCTTGATTGTTAGCTTTAGGCCTTTTAATTCTCCATATTGAAGAATTTGAGTTATAGAATTTAGCAACCGTCCTATTCTTTCTTCGACTTCTTACATAGAGTAAAGGGAAGATCACTTGGAGTGGTGCATCGCAGATCTAATTTCCTTCCAAAAGAGAGTATTTCGACCATCACCTAAATGAATTTTAATTCTGTTCCAAAACTAGGCAGTGAACTTACAATATCCTTCCACAACTTTGAACACCTTCTATTTGGCTTCCAGTTTCTGGTTAATTAACTTTCTGTAATAGGCTAGGTGCACCTGTGCCATCCATGGTCCCTGATCATTTTTAAGATACCTCCAACCCCATTTTGCAAGCAAGGCTTGATTGAACAACGAGATGTTCTTTATCCCTAAACCACCTTCTTTATTAAGGCATACCATGCTCCAGTTCACCTTGCAAAAACTCCATGAGCATGGTGATCTCCCATCCATAAGAAACCTTGTCTCAGCTTATCCATTCGATTGATAGCCCATCTAGGTATTTTAAAAACAGACAGGTAGTAACTTGGGATAGAAGTGAGAATAGAATTAATAAGAGTTAGACTACCTCCAAAGAAGAATTTACCTTCCAGCTTGCCAATCTGACCTCCATTCTGTTAATGCTCTTGATGGTTTGCTTCCATAAAGAGGTTGCCCAAGGTACCGAAGAGGAAAGATGGAGAGCGAACAATTAAGCCAGATAGCGCAATCCACCGCATCAAAGGGGCCTTTCCAACTGGAGTAACCGAACTTTTGTGACAATTATTTGAGAGTCCAGAGCCCATCTCAAAGCAGTATAGTATGAGTTTCAGCACTGCAATTTTTTTCATCTAGCCTTGGCAAAAACAAGAGTGTCATCTACGTACTGAAGGATTGTCGTACCACCACAAACCCACAGATTCTCCAAACCCTCAAAAATCTTTGTAGAAGTAGCATTATTCAGCAACCTACACAAGGGATCAACTGCAAGAATGAACAGGAATGGTGAAAGAGGGTCTCCTTGTCTAAGACCCCGCTTACCCAAATCCACTCCCCAAATCTCCGTTCACATTTACAGCTACCTTGCAAGAAGTGAGCAAATTTTCCATCCATGCAATGCATTTAGAAGAGAAACCTCTGATTAGAGTAATCTAAGGAGGAGGAAACGCAAATCAATTCTATCAAATGGTTTGAAGAAATCCAGCTTGCAGCAAACTCCCAACTCATGTGTCCTGTTAGAGAGCCAATGGTATGGAGCCACATCCGGTGCCCACAGCAACACTAACATCTACAACGTGTCTCGATAGTTGAACCAAGTCCATCGCATTATTTTTTGGACTAGTTCAACTAAGGCTTCACACATCACAGGCACTGATGGTGGAAAGTGGAAATCGCTGACGAAAACTAACAAAGAAACCAATGGCGATTTTGGCTGGACCGTTTGACTCCATTTACTGTATGCCGTTTCTTTTCATGATTTTTAGTTGAGGAAGTGCCACCATTTCCGTGTGGGATCTGTTCCTTTACCCAATACTATATTCATCACAACCTCTGATATATTGTTCTCTGTCGTCATTTCTATCTCTTCTCGAACCCCAAGGCATCAGCTTGCTTCTCGCCTGCATCTTCTCTGTTCCCCATCCTTGACGATCTTTGGGCTTCCACCCTTGACCAATCGCCCACAAGATAATAGTACTGTAAAAGGGGTTCAAAGCCTTCGATGACGAGAGGTCCAAGAAAGGATCACTACAACCATCCACAAAACCCCTCACAGTAAGCTCTTTCCTTTACCATGAGTCCCATGCAACTAAGGCTGCAAATGGGTCAAGCTGACCCATGACCAGACTTGACCTAACTTGCTTAGATATGATCCAACACAGTTTAAAGGATCCATGGAGCCAGATCTAGTTATAAAATTTGACCTGTTTATTTTTGGGTCCATTTGGGTTACTGAATTTGGAGCCGATCCATTTAATGTTTGGGTCAATTTGGATCTTCTACTCTATGATCCAACTCTATATGACCTGACGCAACCCAAATCCAGTATACTAGTAGGGCTGGAACTTATTTGAGCCTTTAAGTTATGATTTAAGACTTATATGGGTAATATTTTCAACATAAAAATTGATTTAAATAATTTTATATCCCAATTTACTTTGAGAACAATATTATTTATTGTTTACTTTGTGTGGTTAATAACAGTTGGCTATATATAATTAAAATGTAATTGGCAATAGTTGATTCAGATCCGACTCAACATGATCCAAACCTGAATTTTTGAGTTGGAGCTAGATTAGATATGGATCTGACCAGATCTAATTTTGGCAATGGACTTGATCGACTCGATCCTCTATTGGGTTGGATCTAAGTTCAACATTAGGATCCAATTAAGAAATTGAGTTAGGGCGGAGTCACTCATGACCCAACCCGATCCCATCCATTTGCACCTCTATATGCAACTCACCAGGCAGTTGTATCATCCCACCCCTATTCCTCGCATCAATTTATCATCTTTAATGGGATCCACAATCGTAATGCATCTAGTTTATTCCATAGAAGCTTCTTAATATTTCAACTTTGTATTATGTTATACATCTCAGCTCCAATAATTGCAAGACTGCTACAGAAAGGGAGTGAAGTTCTCACATCTGCTTGTTTGTTGTCTTCCTGCTCTCACCTAACTCCATACCAAACAACGACCTCTATAACTCTTTGCCTTCTCCTTACATACATGACCATCACTACTACATTTCTCTTCGGACTTCTTTCACTGTTGCCATAGGAAGGAGTTCCCTTACTTTCAGATCCTCCAACCTTGCCGTCCAAAGCCACTAAACAGAACTCAAACGGTTCAATCAAAGATAGTCATTTATTCCCTTTGCTGGTTTCCATGGTGATTTCTTATCTCACCATCAATGTGTATGATGTGTTGAGCATTATGAACAGTTCTAGTAAAAAAATCCTGATCCATGGTCGTCGAATAGCATATACCAGCGTCTATCTTGTCTAGACCATCTACCATTAGATTCGATAACTTGTGATTTTTATGGAACAATCTATACACTAGTTCAAGCATGATTTAATTAAATCACCTGGATCCGACCTATCAAGTAGTCGGATAATATCATTTGAGCCTTATTCCATCTTATTAATTTTCTTCCTTTGACAATCTCTTTACTTGATTTATGGACCTAATGAAGGATCTCTATTCCTATCGTTTTGAATCTGAGCTGATCCGGTAGACAGACTCTAAACCACATGTCAGTTGGACATCATATTAATTGTACGATCTAAGTCTTCATCGAACATCATAAAATCTAATCTTTATTAATCTCTATCAAGTTCCTATGTCTTAGCTTGCTCTAATTAGATTAAATTTCATGGAATTGACCCTTGATCATCGAACAACATATTGACCTCTGCTATGGTTCTTATTCAATACTATTAATTTGATCACTCTTGATCTTTATTGGACCACCCATCTCCTAGCCTAATCTTGATTGATGAATAAGGATGATCGGGTCAATCCAGATGGTTAAATGCGACTACTCATCAACCATATCCTTCCGTAATTATCCATACTCTTTCTAATATTAGATTTGATTTTGTATAGGGGTGTGATCATCTTATCAAGAAGATGTCTAGCAATGAGATATTGTGATAACTATTAATCAAAGCTTTTGAAAAGAAATTCATGGAATTGTTGGGATTTGTTAGTATATGCATGAGGTAAGTAATGCTTCATATTTAAAATTATTTATAAATTATAAATTATTATATTAATAATTTTGAATCATACTATTCATGATGCATGAATTTGATGAATAATATTTATTATAAAAATACTTTGTTTGAAATAGTATGATGAGGCATGATTAAAATATTGATTTAGTTACGCATTACATTTTATTGATTTTGATACCACATGACTATATGTATTCTTATCAAATTGGAATATAAAATATGATTTGTAAAAAAATTTGATTCAAGATGATTGGAATTGTCAGCCTGATTATTTGTAGGATCCTGCTAATGGAGGCTAATACAATGGTAATTGGTTAGTCCTAAGGATTTATATCACACGTAGATATATGATACATCACTAGTAGATTCATGATAAACTGTCAGTAGATTCCTAAGGACTTTGCTATCAGATGATATACAGCATACCGTAGATGACACACAACTCACAGTAAGATGATATACGATATTATTTCCTACCACAAGTATAATGTTGTCATAGCTCGCAGCTAACATGAATTGGATATTTTGAAAGAAATTGAAATCATGAATGAAACTTAATTTTTGAAAAGATTGAATTTAGCATGAATAATATTTGATAATACTACATATTAGAAATTAATTTTAATTGATGAATTTTATATGCCTACTTTCTATAAATGATTATCTATTTATTGCCTGATTTAATATAGTTGGAAGTGTACATTGCTTACTGGGATGTCTAACTCATTACGCCATATTTTACTATTTTTACAGACCTTGAAGCTACAATGACATAGAAATATATGCGAAACATTGATTAGAAGTGGAAGTTCTATACTTTTATTTTAGATCAAAAACTTTATGAAATTTGATGTAAGATCCTTGATTATTGTTGAATTTTTTGAGACTTTAAAGCTATATTTTAGTTATTAAATTTTATACTTAATTTAATGATTAAATATTCCATTGTTGCTTTATAATAGCATGGTAAGATATCTTGCATGCTTGTGAAAAGAGTCTTCTATTAGTATGTAGTTGTTGCCATGATCCCTGGCTCACGATCTTGGGTTAGGAGCGTGATAGAAATCTTATTGCAAAGCAGCTTTAGCAATGAAATCTAAAGCCCCATTAGCTTCTGGATAAGTATGAGATATGGAGAAACTGTAAGGATCCAATTTTTTTCTTTCCCCACATGAATCTTAAAGAAAACATAAAAAAAGGAATTCAGAAACTCTGTGCTAAGCATGTGAGGTGGAAGAGGGCTCCTGATAGAGTCCATCTCCTCTTCGAATCTGACTACGAAAAGGATCCTGGGGAGGATCAAACTCCAACAAGGACCCAAGGATTTCCATCTATAAAATCCCCCAACCCTCTTCCTCCATGCATCACCCAAATCTTTAGTCCATTGCTGGCGAAATTATGGGGTTTATTGGGTTCTCTCCATCGAAGGTTTCTAGTGAAAACCATCAATTCATCATTGAACTTAAAGTATTGATCTCCTATTCTCCTTCCTCTTTTCTTTCTAAACCCCACGAAACCCTTGATGGCTAGATTGAGCCGCCAATCATTGGATTTCATATGGCACTATAAGAAAACAAACCTTTAGTGATAACAATATTGCTGTCACTAATAACCATTTCTACCGACTACCAATGGTGACCAAAAGCGAAGCCCTCGCAAAAAAATTTTTATTAGCAATAGGTTTTTTGGTTTTTAGCGACTCTCATAAGCATCGTTAGTAACTAGTAATTTATTTTTTATTGGATCAACAAGCATATTGGCGATGGAAAGATTGTATTAACAATAGCTTTATGCCATCATTAATAACAAAAAACACTAAATTTAATTTTTTAAATGGAATAGTATTAGCGATGGCTTTAGCCATCGCTAATACCCATAAACTTTTTGTCATTGATTCCCCCCCTTCGCCCCTCGATTTTTGGCTTCGTCAGTGATTTTAGCATCCCTGCCCTTGTTTTCCGCACCCCCCTCTTGGTTATCTAGCTTGGCTCCCGTATAGGTGACCAATCGATCCCTCCTACCCTCTCATTCTCCCCTTATCCCCCCCACCTCGATTTTCATCTCCCCGACCAACGACCGACCGACCCCCTTCTCCCCCTCTTCTGGTTCCCCAGCTCAATCATGCCACCATTCCCATCGGCATCCCTGCACTACTTCTCCGTTGCTGTTGTTCGCTTGTCAGATTTCTTGCATCGCATCCCCTCCTGGTTCCCTAGCTTATGTCCTCCCCTACTACAAGAATTTTGTTGCCATTCGCTAATACTATTAGTGATGGTGCCCTGTTGCTAAAAAGCCGATAGAAATAGCCTAGTCGCTAATTACAATTATTAGCGATGGTGATTCTGCCATTGCTAATAACAATAATTAGCGATGGCATTAGCAATAGTTATGCTGTCATAATTTTATTTTTAATTATAATTTTAAAAAACTATTAGTGATGGTAATAATTTTTTATTTTTAATTAAATTTTAAAAAATTATGAGCGACAATTATGCTGTCGCTAATAGTTTTATTTTTTAAAATTATAAATAAATATTTTAAAATCTATTTTATAATTATTTTTTAAATTATTATAATAAATAATAATTATATTATATTAAAATATAAATTATATAATTATATAAATTATTTATCAGTTTATAAATTACATACATATCAAAAAAATCATATAAGATCCTCTTCGTCCTCCTTCTGCTTTTGTATATCCTCTCCAATAGTTAACGTATAAGAATCGGATGATTCAATATTCTGTAATGAACAAATAAAATATTATTAGTAAATTTTGATACAAAAATATATATATCGACATGAAAATGTATATTTCGATACACTACTCTGATTCTTGAATAGATTATTCCTACATATTCTATTCGATGATATAGAGTTATAGACACTCTCGATCCATCATTTAGATAGTTAGATTAAATTTTTATCCCCCAGATCTCCTTTTCAAACTTAAGCCTAAACATGTGAAGCTTCTAAATATAAAATTAAAATAAGTAAAAAAATTATTGATAGACTTACCTCCTCATTCTCTATCCTCGTCCTTCTCATCTTCTTCTTACTCCTGTATATCCTCTCCAGCAGCTAGTGAATGAGAGCCGAATGTCCTAACATCCTATAATGAAGAAAATAAATATTATTAGTAAGTTTCGATGCAAAAGTATATATATCGATACAGAGACGTATATTTTGATATACTACTTCGATTCTTAAACAGATTGTTCCTACATATTTCATTTGATGATACAGAGCTATAGATAATCCTGACCCATTATTTGGATGGTTACATTGAACTTTTATCTCCTATATTCTATTTCTGAATTATTAATAAGTTTTAATACGAAAGTGTATATGTCGATATAGAGGTATATATTTCAATATACTACTTCGATTCTCGAATAGATTGTTCCTATATATTTTATTTAATGATACGAAGTTATAGACACCCCGACCCATCGTTTGGATGGTTAGATTAAATTTTACCTCTTAGATCTTATTTTTAAATTATTAATAAGTTTGGCAAACCTCTTCTACCAATTTTGTTGGAAGTACATAGGTGTTCAACTGGCCACATAAAATCTCATAAAAGCTGTATTTATATAAAAGTTGTCAAAATCCCAATAATAAGGAAAAGCTACAACAATTATAGAAAATCATACAATGGAAATATAGAATCATATAATGATGATAAGGGAGGTAATTGCAGCCATGATAGGAAATAATCATATTTATTTCAACCATAGTTATCTTCCAAGAATGGGACACCATATTTGGAAGGCGATTAAGCTTGTTTCCAGCAATATTATCTTCTAAGAATGAGTAGTAATATTATCATGATTGCCCACTATGACAACTTGATAATGTCTAGGCATGTGTTCACCAAGCATTGATTACGAACTCATCACAACTATACTAATACCCATCCTTAAGTGAATGGGGTATAGGCCGCACGTTAAGTTTGGACTTCAAATTGAAAAATAATGAGAGGAGAGATTTTAGTTAGTATATCAACATTGTACTCTTAAAAGAGATGAAGCATACATGTAGTTGATTGCAAGCTATCCTTTGCAAATAAAATAAAATCAATTTTAATATGTTTAGCATGGATGTAAAAAATTGAAAGCGTATACGTCGATATGGAGGTATATATTTTGATATACTACGATTTTCGAACATATTGTTCCTACATATTTTATTCGATGATACGAAGCTATAGACACCCGGCCATCATTTGGATAGTTAGATTGAACTTTTATCTCTTAAATCTTATTTTAAATTATTAATAAATTTTAATATAAAATATATATATCGATATGGAGGTGTATATTTCGATATACTACTTCGATTCTTGAATAGATTATTTCTATATATTTCATTTGATGATATGAAGCTATAGACACTCCCAGCCCATTGATTGGATGGTTAGATTGAATTTTTATCTCTTAGATCTCATTTTTAGACTCGAATCTAAATATCTAAAGTTTCTAAATATAAAATTAAAATAATAAAATAATAATAATAAACTTACCTACTATGATGGCTATGACAATAAGCCCAGCTGATCGCATAGATATAAATTTTGAAGAATCTCAATGACCGTATCATGGATGGCGTCTCGAAAGCTCTGAGGTCACTGGCAACTTGCTCCCCTTCTCGCACCAGCGAGTACTCTTTTCATCTTTCAAAAAATAAATAAAAAATAAGAAGGCAACCATAAGAATATAACAATCAAAATCCATTGGCAATTATAAGAAGACATTATATGGGAATAAGAAAAGAGCCTATAGCATACATCTCGTGCCAAATGTATCACTTATTTAGCATATCTCATACTAAATGTATCATAATCATGGGTTTGTTGGAGAACATAGGCGATTTCATGCATGTGTTTCAAAATTTTTGAATAAATTATAGTAGAAGATAATTAGATTAATCAAATTAATCTAACATGCATATGATCTAATCATTAAATCAACATACTCTAAAATCTATGATATGATATATTACATATAAAATCTAAAAATACTGAAGATAAAATCAGCATGCATGCATGTGAGTAGTAGATTACATCTACTTCTAATCTAAGTTCAGAACTCGATACCTGATCATGGGTCGATAATCACCACTACTGAGAGACATGGTAGAGAGGGTTCTCACTGGTTGCTCAAATTTGTACATACATCCGATCTCTACGGGAAGTCCACTCGAAGTCTCGATCTGATCAGTCTTCTCGAGAGTGCTAGCTTGCGCGAAGACTTTTTTTTGACTGATCTGGATCCTTTCTTCAAGTCTCTAAAATTTTTTAGAGATTGAAGATGGACTTCTAAAGGAGATGAAGAGGTAGAAGAATGATGAAGAGAAAATAATTTTCTCTTATTTTCTCTCTTCCCAAATTCTGAGGACCAAACCTAGAAACTTGGTTTTGCACAC
>KE507240.1:70765-84601 GCA_000441515.1 Elaeis oleifera
GAGTCGAGGGAGAGGGAGGGAGAGAGGGAAGTGGGGAGAAGGGTGGGAGTGGGTTTGGCGGGGAGATGGATTTGGTGAGAAATAGGAGGTGGGGCGGAGATGAAAATGCATGGAGGAGGGAAGTAGGGAGAAGGATTTTAGATTTCTTTTTATTTGTAAATATTTGTAGACATAAATTTTGCATCGGCAATAAGATTAATTACCTACGCAAAACTTAACATCAAAAAATAATATATTTACCTACTTAAATTAACATCAAAAAATATTTTATGAAAATTAAAAAATTAATAAAAATAAAACCTTTTGTCGATGCTAACTTAGCATAGAAAATTATCTTAATTACCTCTGCAAGTCATAAGCGTAGGCAATTAGCATTATTGCCTATGCAAATTTTACGTTAGTTAATATTTTCTTTTTTATTTATTTTTTAAATTTTTTATAAATAATTTATCATTATTTAAATAGTCGATATAATTTTAAAATTTAAAGTTTATCTTCATCATTTGTTATCTAAATAATTATCATTAGAATATCATCACATGACCATCTCCATTCGATAGCCCTAACTGTATCGATCGATAAAATTCAATTTCAATGGCCACGAACGATCGTATGATGATCTGATAGATAGAGATCATCGATGGATTTAAAAATCTTCAACGATGATCTTGATGATATTTATAGCATACTATCAAAATTTTAGTTCAATCGGACATCATTATCATGATCAATTATTCACAAAATAATTTCAGTCGTTAAATAAAAGATAAGTAATCAAAAGGTCAAACGGCATCCGATTAAGATGATTTTTTAGATAAATAATTTTTACTATTACTTTTATTATTTGTACGATGGTGATCATAAAATCTAAACTATACGTATATGAACCATCTACGTTAAGTAGATCTTACAAAAGCATAAGTATAATTACCTAAGAACATCGAGAATGAGTATCAAGAGACATATAATTTTGGATCATTTATATATGTATGGTTTGAATTGTATGATCACCACCATGCAAATGATGAAAGTAGTAGTAATGATCATTTATCTAAAAAATCATCTTAATCGGATGCCGTTTGGCCTTCTGCTCACTTATTTTTTATTAAAAGTCAAAATCATCCCATGCTAAATTGATCATGATAATGATATTTCATTGAAGTAAAATTTTGATAATATGCTACAAATATTATCAAAATTATTGTTATAAATTTTTAGATCCATCGGTGGTCTTTACCTATCAGATCATCATGTAGTCATTCGTGATCGTCAAAATCAAATTTTATTGATCAGTGTAGCTAGGGCTACCGGATCAAGATTGACTTTTATGATGATATTCTAATGATAATTATTTAGATAATAAAAATAAAGATATATTTTAAATTCTAAAATTATATCGATAAATTATTTATAAAAAAATATTTACTGACGTAAAGTTTGCATAGATAATAATCCTGATCACCTATGCTTTTGTCTTATGTAGGTAATTATACTAATTGCCTATGCTAATTTAGTGTTGGCAAATGATTTTACCTTTTATTATTTTTTATTTTCATAAAATATTTGTCGATGCTAAATTAGCATCGACAATCAAAACAATTATCTATGCAGGACAAAAGTGTAGGCGATTAGGATGATTGTCTACACAAACTTTGTATTGGCAAATATTTTCTTTTAATTAATTATTTTTAATAATTATTGGTATAATTTAATTTAAATTTATCTTTATCATTTATTATCTAAATAATTATCATTAGAGTATCATCACAAAAATCCATTTCAATCTGATAGCCCTAACTATGTTGATCAATAAAATTTAATTTCGACGGTCATGAATGATCATATGATAATTTGATAAATAGAGACTATCGATGAGTCCAAAAATTTATAATGATGATCTGGATAATATTTATAGCATACTAGCAAAATTTTACTTTAATTAGACATCAATATTATGATCAATTTAGTATGAAATGATTATATTTATTGAAACAAAAAACTAATAAAAAAATTTGCTGATGCTATAAAAGCATAGAAAATTTCTTTAATTATTTATGCTTATATTTTGCAAAGATAATTATCCTGATTGTCTATGCAAATTTAGCATCAATAAATAGTTCACCAAAATTAAATAATTAATAAAAATATTTATCAATGCTAAAAAAATGTAAGTAATTATGTAATTGCCTACACTTCTATTTTGCATGGACAATTATCTTTATTGCCTACACTTACTTAACATCGGCAAATGGTTTACCAAAATAAAAACTAATAAAAAAATATTTGTCGATGCTAAAAAAGTGTAGGTAATTATGTTAATTATCTATGCTTATATTTTGTGTAGGCAATTATCTTTGGCCTATGCTTACTTAGCATCGGCAAATAATTTTTCAAATAAAAAAACTAATAAAAAGAAAAAATTTGCTAATGCTAAAAAATCATAGGAAATTACATTAATTGCCTACACTTCTATTTTGCATAGGCAATTATTCTTATTATCTATGTAAATTTAGCATCGACAAATAATTTATCAAAATTAAATAATTAATAAAAATATTTATCAATACTAAAAAATATAGAAAATTATATTAATTACCTATGCTTTTATTTTGCTAGGTAATTACCTTATTGCCTAAGTTTACTTTGCATGGGTAAATGGTTTGCCAAAATAAAATAATAAAAAATATTTATGAATGCTAAAAAGGTGTAGGCAATTATCCTTATTATTTATGCTTAGCATTCGGCAAATGGTTTGCTAACATGGAAAACTAATAAAGAAATATATGCCAATGCAAAAAAAATATAGGAAATTACTTAATTTCCTACGCTTCCATTTTACATAGGCAATTATCCTTATTTCCTATGCTTACATAACATCAGCAAATGATTTGCCAAAATAAAAAAAAATAATAAAAAAATAATTTATCGATGCTAAAAAGCATATGTAATTACATTAATTGCCTATGTTTCAGCTTTCCATAGGCAATAAGGATAATTACCTACATAAATTTAGCATCAAAAATAGTTTATCAAAATTAAAAATTAATAAAAAGAAAAATTTTTGTCGATGCTAAATAAGCATAGGTAATTAGTTTAATTATCTATGCTTTATTTAGTGTAGGTAATAAGCATAATGATCTATACTTATTTAGTGTCAGCAAAGAGTTTGTCAAATAAAAATTAAGACCACCTATTATCAATGCTTTGTTTAAATATTGACAGTATATTTATGTCAATAATTATTTTTTATGATGTTTATTTTGAAATATAGCTAATTATGTCCTTTTTACTGATGTTTAAAATTTTCTATAGCTAATTATGCTCTTTACCTATGCAAAATTTTACGTAGATAAATGTTACATCAACAAAAGCCCTATTTCTTGTAATGACCTTTTTCTTTGCAGCCTCCTTGATCTGATAGGGAGTAGGTTCCATTGTTACAAAAGGATAAGAAGGAACGAAAAGAAGAAAGAGTCTGTGGGTGCACCAGTGGCAGGAAGGAGTAATTTATAAACAATTCAAGTGGAAGTGTGCCTACTCGAGAACCAATCCAACTCCCCCACATGTTACATTTCAAATTTTAACCATCACCACCATCTACTGTATCTCCTTCTTATCAGAGTGAGATCAGTAGAGTGCTTCGATAGCTATCCTGATTCACCATATGGCATCCGAAAACTAGCTTAGAGAAGACCATCAATTGATTTCTTTGGAAAATTCTACCAGCCATTATGGTAGAAGGAGTCCCAAGGTATGTCACAAATGGGTGCTTTAATTTTGGAAGATGTTTGATTAGTCATAGTGATTCTTCTCCTAATGAATAGTAGAAACCTCTATTACTAAAAGCAAGGGCTAACCCTTGAGAACCCCTGAAGGCCGAACTCGTTCCTCAGCGAGTTAACATTCATGAAGACCTCGATAACAAGGAGAAATCGAGATTAACCTATAAGAATCTCTAAAGGCTGAACCTGCTCTTTAGTGGGTCAACGCTGCAAGAGTCTTGTCAGTTAAGGAAGTAAGGGCTAACCTACAAGGACTCCCAAAGGCCATACTTGCTTCTTAGCAAAGCCAACGTCTATGAAGACCTAGACCGGTCAAGCAGCGAAGGTCAATTTAGAAAGGCCTTTAGAGGGCTAACCCAAGAGGACCCTCAAGCCATCAACTTCGGTAAGATAAAAATCGAACCTAAAGACAATCGCTCTACGGATATCATGACGAGCCGCTCCAATGTGGAAATCGTTCATCCAAACCATAAGTCCCATCCATGAGATAGTGAACCCATGCAATGCCGAAGCATCGAATTTTATTCTTTATCGATGAAGTTCTTACAACAATTACAAGATAGTCTACTACAGGAAGGAGAAAACACATGGATTAAAAGATCAACCCTTGATAGATGGAGCTTTAGCTCCGATGCTCCACCTAAGTTCGAAGCTGGAAGATGGGAATCAACTTTAGCAAAGAGCTTCCTAACTAGGCTTCGACATTCCTCAAAATCAAGATCGATCAATTGGGTGGACACATTGCCAATCGCGATGGTTGTATTGTGCAGTGTCAAAGCAAGCTGATTCTCCAATAATTTGATGGTTGCCTTGGCACGTTCCGTCGCAGCTATCTTCTCCATAAGTTGAATTCGGAGTTTGATTAATGTGGATCTATCTTTGTGAAGAGCTCCGAAAAGGTAAATTATTGTTCTCCTGGTCATAACAAGTTCACTTCGGACGTCATTAACTGCCCACCTCTTTGCATCCAATGAATGATAAAGATCTCTTATCTCACCCTTGACCAAATAAAGTTCTTCCTTGAGCCTATCAATTTCTTGTTTGGCTTCATCAGCAATCTTACATGAGGCAAGACTATACTTCAATCTCATGATTTCATTTCGGCCTCTTGCAACTCCTTATTAAGAAGGCTTTCTTTGCACTCATCTTCTAACTAGCATTTCCCGCAAACCTTGCAATTTCATCATGGTCTACAATCAATCTTCATTTCTCAGAGAAGTATTTTTTGTTCGTCTCCTTTAGATGCTTTTGTAGGCTTCTCTTCCCCATCGTCGCCTCTTCGTTACTTATCTCCAGTTTTTGAAGTTTCGCCTTGGTTTCGGCAGCATTCTGTATTCCCCGCAAACCTTGCAATTTCATCATGCTCTACAATCAATCTGCATTTCTCAAAGAGGTATTTTTGTTCATCTCCTTTAGATGCTTTTGCAGGCTTCTCTTCCCCATTGTCGCCTCTTCATTACTTATCTCCAGTTTTTGAAGTTTCGCCTTAGTGTCGGCAGCATCCTATTGAGCCTGACATAAGTCTCTCTTGAGAGTTTCAATTCGAATTCTCAGAGGTAAGGCTATCAGAAGATGTTTAATCTGATATTGGGTGAGGATGCAGTTGCAACAATCACATCGAATTAACTGAAGAGCATCACATGCAGATAAGTCTAAGAATATGGGTAAAACTCATCCTTTTACTAATTGCAAAAGTTAATTCTTACGTTGATGAACAAAAGAGATAAAAAAGGAATACAAATTTAGTTGTGCCGACCTCAATATGAGGATCGATTGATGCTGGACTAGATGTAACCACAGTCGGTCACTCCAATGCTTGCGAATGTGGCATGAAGTTGGTGGAAACGATGTAGGGACAATCTCTTGAGGTGCAACAGCTTCAGAAGATCCTTCGATCATCTTGACAATCAAAGTTTCTTCGACGATATCTTCTTCCTCCTCTCTCAGGTGGTCTAAAAAGCTCCAATCCATGTCCGAAAAGCACTCCCTCACCTTTTTATGGAAAATATCAAGACCAGTACTGAAGGCATCTTGACTAAAGGTGCACTTCTTATCTGAATATTTGATAGATGCACGGAAAGCTTCCACAGCTATGCGTCCCACTTCAGCAGCTTGTTTTTATGCCTTCCTCTCAATATCAATGGCCTTGGCTTGTGCTTCCAACCTCCCATTCTTCTTTGAAGCCAATGCAGCTTCCATCTCTTTTAACTTACTCTTCAACTAGGCAACCTCAACTTCTACTACTTCCACCCTCAATATTCTTTGGCTTATGCAGCTTTAGCAAACTTCAACTCCTTTTTGACGTCATTCATTTTGGTAATGATGGCCACCGCATAATGCCCCACCTACATTCACAAGATAGGGAGTGAGTTTAAAAAAAGAGAGAGAAAGAGAAAAAGAAGAAATAGTAGCGAATTCACCTTCATCAAAGCAGAGATCATCTGCCTTTGCTGCTTTGCACTATTTTCTCTTTTGACCTCCTCTAGACTGACATTAAAAGGATACTCTTAAAAGCTCAGTTGGAAGTCTTCCAACTGTCGAAAGCCCCCTTAGCAATTGATGAACCAGATCTGTTCCGAATCCATCGACTCTTCAGCAGAATCCAACTCCATCAATATAGAGCCAACTTGTGAGGTGGAGAGAGTGGCGGACTTTAGAAGCTGGCTTTAGGGAGGAAGAACCAAGATAACTCCCTCTTGAGTGGAAAGCAAAGGATCTATTTTCTTACCACCTTTGTTTGGAGGTCTAGGTTTCTTCTGAGCACTAGCAGATGAAGAAGGTGTTGCACTTTTTGACAATCCCCTCAACAACTTCTTCACTTTCTTGGACTTCATCACTACCATAAGAAGGTTCAACATCAATGAAAGGCAATAAAAGGAGGCATCAAGAGGAGGAATGTAGATCTCTTCACCTCTAGGATTGGTTAAACTGACACCAGTATTAAAGAGAGACTGCTCTGATAGCAACCCCTATAAGGGAGGAATCCTATATCCCCTCAAGATTGCAGAGTACTTTAGATCTTCACCTCCAAGCTTGGAGATCTGAAAGTCAGAATCCCTCAGTTGACCTTAGTGTGGAAACCCCCAATCCTCTATAGAAGGATCAAAAATAAAAACAAAACTGAACTTTCCAATTGTGAATCAGAGATGGAGCCTTCTTTATCAATGTGGGGACCTCTCTCAGTGGGGAGATGTACCACCAATCTTCAGTACGCCTCTTCATGATGTAAAAGGCTCGAAAAAGGGATAGAGAGGGCTAGCCCCAGCTTCAGAGCAGAGAACCAAAAAGTCAATTATAAAATAAAAGAAGTTTGGAATGATAGAACACAAAGGAAGATTAAAAAAATAAAAATTTTGACAACAAAAGGGTGAATAAAAAGCCTAAGTTCGGCTTTAAAAGCTTCTTCATACAAACTAATCCTACTAGGAGGGGGATTGCTTACTCTACCACTAGGACTAGGAGACTCTAATTCAAAGATAGTTGGGATTCCATATCGAGTGCAAATATGATTAAAATTCGTTTCTCCCAATTTAAACCCACTTTAGTCTAGGGTAAAGATGTGGCGCCTTGTTTCTCACCTCCACTAACAGGAATACCCTGAAAGAAGAAGGAAGTGACTCAAAAGAGTGATTTTCACTATGGCTTCCAAAATCACCATTGAGATGCAACAAACAACCAAACTAGAAACATGAAAAAGAGACAAAAAGAGGAGAGAAGGAAAACCAACTTGTTGTGGTGCAATATAGAAAAGAAGATGGTGATTCTTTGAGAGATGAAGATGATTGCCTGAAAGCAAACTGTCGATGATCGAAAAACCCTCGAGATGTAAAGGAAACTTGGAAGAGTAGAAAGAAGGTCTGAAAACATATGAAAAAAGTCAGAGACACCACTTTCTTTTTAAACACAAAAAAATTAGAACCATCCGAACACTAAATCCTATTCGATCATCCAATATTTGACATGTGGCGCCACCCATTGACGACAGAGAGGCATCTGTCGGCCAATTAATGACATGCATGAAAACAAGGTAAGCCATTTCTCTAACTCTGTTGATCATCCTCCAGTCATGATTATGGTTTGAAACGGCTCTTCAGTTCACTCAAGAAGCATATGCGCCACTCTTACGGAAAGAACAATGCATCTTTGGCCAATAGAAATTTTGGTACTCCCTTCACGCAAATTGAACTTGGGAGTAGAGGGATATGTGTTGGAGGGATATTTTCTTCTTGGATCGAAGACATTAGCCAGTGGCTAGATATGGGCTGTTAGGTGTGGTGATGTAATCCAATCTTAGCTTCGACCTATGATGATCCTGGAGATCGGACCACCATCCTAAATGAAAATCTTAGGATCGGCCATTTGTGACTTTAGCATCAAATTTACTCTTGTCTCCACAGTGATTGGCCTCTCATGTAGATGGCAAATGGCAGAATGCCAAAACATGTCGAGTTCTGACTTCAATCAAAAGTATGCATCAGCCACACTCAGACTTCATCTCATTGGGTAAGATTCAACCTAGCCATTTCTTCTTGTCAGCACCCTCTTCTATCGGATTAAGCCAAACCCCCAACTAAAGGAATAGGGTCGATCCCACCTATGCCTAATTTCAAAATTCAAAAGTACCCATGACTTTCAATTGATCTTGAAATGGAAAAGATAGTGCAATAACTACCCTATCAGTCTCGACCGAAAGCCTCACCAAGTTGCACTTGAATCGGCCCCACGATTTTTTTGAATGGTTACATGATTTCAACCTACAAAAGGATCTACAGGAGACCTCACAAGGTATGTGACCACAATCTTCTATACTCCTCTTCTTTTTTCTATGATCTGACTTGAGTGTTGGAGAATCTCCACTGGAGCCAACTCCAATCAGGACTTGCTTACAGTTTCTTTTTTTGAGAGGATGCACCATCACTCTAGTGTTTTCGATTGTGGTCCAGATTTCAACGGCAACAACTTGTTATCCATAATTTCTCACATAATTTTATATTTAATTTGATCATGTAGAGATACAATTACTTATACAAGAAGATATCAAGCAAAATACTTGATTCTAAGTTGGTAGATCGAGGAGTTTATCGATTATTATGTTTGAGTCAATCATCGATAAAAATAAGAGTTCTTGGACACAAACATCGGCGTATATATTTTTTACACTGCATAATTTGGCTTCTCATGACTGATATTTATTTATGATTGCCAGCATGATTATCAATATATTTGTATCATATGTTTGCACAAATAACGATGGTTTTGAATGGTTTGGGTTATGACATCGGCTATTAAGATGTTAAAAAGAACATAATATAAAACAGTATTTATTTTATGATATGATTGAGATTTAATAATTTGATGATCAAAAAAGGGGTGTTAGGATTGGCCATGTTAAATTGAGAATAGCCTCGTCACAGGTAGAAATGTGACAATGAGAATAGCTTGCCATAGACAGATACATGGTACTGAGAATAGCTTGCCATAACCAGATACATGGTATTGAAAATAGTCCTGTCATGGACAAATATGTGGTGTTTGAATTTACCACCATGGACTTAAGCACAGATATTCTGGTTTGCCACTGTGGGCTGATGCATGGCTATTCTAGTTTGCCACTACGGACTGAAGCACAGTTATCCTAGTTTGCCACCATAGATGGAAGTGTGGTTTATGGCTTACCAGTCACAGACTGTAGCGTGACCATGGTTAGTCCGAAATACTAAAGACAACTATTGATTGATCTGGATCATGTTAATAAGATGTGGATGATAAGATATAAAATCACAATTTAGTAAAAATGAGTTTTACTTAATGATGCATGTGTGGTATATCACTTTTAGAAAAGATGAATATTCAATGGTGTATGTTGTATGATTTTATATATATATTGATATTGAGTTATATTGGATGCTTGACATTAGATTTCATGACTTATATTTTTTTTGATGCTGTTCATATGTTATTTTCAATCATACTATTGTATTGGTGTGAGTGTACTGAGATTTTTACGAACTGTAAAACTTATCCCCTCCATTTCTCTTTTTTTCTTAGAGTTATAGGATGCTCGTGATTGGCTATGGTTTGGGTTCGTAGTTGAGCGGATGAATAGATAGAGCATTATTGATATCCAACCAGATGATAGAAGGAATTGAATTTATAATTGTCTAAATTTTGCTCATTGTTATGAAAGTTGATCATTATTAATTATTTATAGATATTGAGGTATTATAAGAAATTTTATAAGCCTTATATATTCTTTTTAGGACTTGTTTTAGGGAGTATGCAGCCATCACATATCCGACCCAAATGCTGGGTTTAGGGCATCCATAATTACTAGGTCATGATCATCCCCATTTTACTCCTTATGGGGCTTCTGAACCAAATCAATGATCCAATAAACCAAGCTTACAAATCTTTTTTTGCTTTTTTGGGTAAAGAATAGGCTTTAAAAATTGCCACAACCAAAGTTTTTTGATTGCATTGACAAAGAAATCAATGCGCAAAGGGATACGACAAAACCCTAAATGGGGAAGGGGGTTTTGCTTGTGGGAAAGGTGGAGGGTGGGAAGCCATAGTGGACCCGTGGAAGAGAGTAGCCAGGAGCAAAGTTTGGCAATTTGCTACCCTATTAACTTAACCAGGGTCCCTGGTAAAGTAGGGCAATGGAAGGCTAACGAGGTGTTTGTTTCCTTCAATATGAAACATATTTATTGGCTCGATAAGTAAATATCAATAAGGTAGTGTTTTATATTTAATCTTGATAAATAATCGGTATGATTTGTAAAAAATACTAGATTTTTGAGTTCCATGAAAATTCCCTCTCTTAAATTCACCTTCTCTGGGTATTCAACACCAATTCATGATGAGTTCACATAAGTTTGAGAGCTACTGGATGAAAATTCTCAAAATTAAATTGATCACACTTTGATCCTCACTACAAAAACCAGATAAAATTCTTAGATTAACTTAAATAGCAAGATGTTCTTCTAATATAGCTTACTTTGTTCAATTTGATCCAAGGACTGATTGAATTGTTATAGTTTCTTATGTTACTAGTCTTTTGGGTTGAATTGTGTTGTTGTTGCTAGGAAAATTTACAATTTTCTTTAATTAATGCTTGGCCAAATTAAATAGCCAAAAATTTCCACATAGGGCCGTACTAGGTTTTGAATTTCATATTCACAGCCACAGATGCTTCCTGATACTTGGTTCCTTGCTAAAGTATAGTCCTTTATCACTGCCCGGATATAATTTTAGTCTATTGATAGCCATATAGTTCCTGCTCTATCATTTTTTTGATCCATATTTCAAAATCTGATTTGTATGTTAGACTGAGCAGGCAAATAAATTTGTTTTGTGACATTTGATTTTGTTTTACACAGATGCTTCCTAAATACTGAACCATCACCAATTTATTAAGCCTTCCCTAGCTAATTAGGATTGGCTTTATAACACTAGCATTGCTAGTTACAAGCCTGGATGTAAAAGGTGGAGAGTTGATGTTAGGATCATGCTAGTCTTAAAAACTATATTATGCTTGGAAATGAATCCTTCTAGGAGCTTCTGTATCCTAAATATTTTGTCCCCAATGCATTACTTATTCATCGAAATCTATTTTGCACTTTTTTTCTTGTTCTGGTAACTAATGAGAAGAATCAAAAAAAAAAAGAGTTTATCTCTCTCTAGAGAGGATTAGAGACAGAAGCTCCTGTAAAAGTCTTCGAGTACAGAGGCCTCCTCCGACGGACCATTTTCTCCGACAGTCAGGCCTCTCTCTTTCCCCTTCCCTTCTTCTTCCCCCTCTTCCCTCTTCTTTCTCTTTCTCTGGCTGCTCTCGTCGGAAGCCAGCTCCTCCTCTCTCCCTCTCCCTTGCTTCCTCTTCCTCTCTCTATGTCGTTGGAACCCCCCCTTTTCTCTCTCCCCACGGTTGAGCCCCACCCTCTCGAGGCCTCCTTTAGCGGCCGGAAGATCTTGTGGGTTGATGCCGCCAGCCTCTTCTTTTCTCTTCCCTTCCGTCAGTAGGCATTGGGCCCTGCACCTCCCTCTCTTCTACTTCCACACATGGTCAGTGTCGAGCCCCACTTCCCCTCCCCTCCTCCAGCTGTCTGCTGTTGGAATATCATAGGGTCCCCCCCCCGCATTGAGGCCCTCTCCCTCTCCTCTCTCTATTTGATGCTAGGGTCTCGTAGGGTGTCGTCGAGCTCCCTTGGCGGCTGGGTTATTCATCAGAACCCATGTCGGACTCCCTGTTCTCCCTCCCCTTCTCCAATTGTATGCTATCGGTGTTTTGCAGGACCCCCCCGATTGAGCCCCTCTCTCTCTCCTATCCGACCAATGGTTCTTTCATCGGAGCCGTGCCAAACCCCTACTCTCTCTCCCCTCCTCTAGCTATCTGCTATTGGAATGTTGCAGGGTCCCCCACCACATTAAGCCCCTTTTCCCTCCTTTCTCTGTTTGATGCTAGGGTTTTGCGGGGTGTCGCTGAGCTCCCTTAGCGGTGGGTCATTCACTAGAACCCTCGTCGGACTCCCTGCTTTCCCTCCCCTCCTCCAGCTGTCTGCTGTTGGTGTTTTGCAGGACCCCCCCTCCCTGATTGAGCCTCTCTCCCTCTCTTATCCCTATTTGCTACTAGGGCTTTCGTGGGGTGTTGTCGAGCTCCCTTGGTGGCGGGTCTCCAGATAATTGCTGGTGGGTGACAGATCTTTTCCACCAATGGGTGTTGGATGATAGAAGGTCGGGCCTCCCTCTCTCTCTTCGGTGGACCAGCTTTCTCCCTTGTCCCTTGCTTAGATGTTATTGGTCTTTGTAGGTTTTGGCAACGTCTTCGATCACGGACCTTCTTGGTGGACAGAGTGGTTATGCTCCTCTTTGTGCTCCTCTCCTTCTAGTGTGGTGGTCGATGACACACTTCTCTCCTCTTATCTTTCTGGTCTTTGTAGGTTTCAGCAACATCTTCGATCATGGACCTTCTTGGTGGATAGAGTCTGCTGTTATGCTCCTCTTTATGCTCCTCTCCTTCTGGTGTGGTGGTCGACGACACTCTTCTCTCCTCTTGTCTTTTCGCTCCTCTCACCACCACGATCTTTGGCGGTCGACGATCTCTTCCAGTTGTTTTGAAATTTGAATGAATGTTAAGGGGCAATTTTAAATTTTAATTATTGATTGATGGTTTGGTAGAGGAAAATCTTAAATTCAAATTTTAAATTTGAATTTTAGTTGATGGTTTGGAGGTTCCTCTTCTTCTCTTTTTTGTACTCATTTTTTTCTTAATAAATTTGGTGACTATTGTGCTAAAGCACATTAGTCTCCTTTATGTCAAAAAATTAAGTTTATCAGATCAAAATGGAATTGGTTTGTATAATATGAAATGAAGAAGAGAGAAGAAAATGAAGAGAACTTGAATACATAATAATCCTGATGGTGTTTATAACATGATTTAGACTATGTAAAGGATTAAACTAGAATCTTTATTTAATAGAAAATGGCAGTTATGTGATATTGACATGCATTAGGTTTTTAATCTATGAAACTAAGATTGTTTTGAATTTCTAATTTGAGTTTTAGATAATAAAAATTTATTATTTATAAATATTCTAAACTGGCGGTTGATTATGGAATCGATTTCTTGAATTTGAATTGAGGTATATACTATACTGGCATCTCAAAAGGAGTTTACAAGATGGCTTGCATCAATTCCTAGTGTAAAGCATGTTCCATTGTAACCAATGAAAGTCTTAAACTTAGGTTGATTGCTCTGTTTATGGAGAAGCAAAGGAAAAGAAAGGCTAAATAGTAGGGCTGTAAGCGGATTGGAGAAAATCTAAAATCTAAATCGATCCAAACCGAACTAGAGGATTGGATTGGATTTTTGGACTTTGGTTTTGGATTTGGAGTCAATTTTTAAAAATTTGTACTTTGGACTTGGATTTGGATTTAATGTTATAAAATCCAAATCCAATACAAAGTCCAAACTATGAGTCCAAACCAAATCTAATCCATTCTACTAGTTTGAACTTTTGGATTTTACATACATATATATATATATATATATATATAT
>KE507241.1:72333-84776 GCA_000441515.1 Elaeis oleifera
TTCACATATATCCTCAAAGAGATGATTCACAGACTAGATATGACTCAACAGTCAATAAGCCCAAAAACTCATATTTCTTCAGTTGATAAATCATTTCTTCTCCTATATGACCTAGCCTTAGGTATCAAATATATATACTTCAGAATTATCTGATTTTTACATCTCTCGAACCTAATGGTATTCACTATTTGCTTAAATAAGTTCATAAATGCATCACCATACAAATGATAAAGAACTAAATCCAAACGGCAGTCATAGAGATTAAGTGTCTATGGCTACAGTGTAACTCTTGCCCCATTACCGACTCAAAGGGTTACTTTACCTTCCCTCAACCCTCTATCTTTCCTTAGACCCTATACTAAAGTACGTAAACATGCAGTAGAGTCTAATACTCAATTGGGAGAAAAGAAAATCGTAAGATTAGTTTTGAGCAATTTCGACATGTCTTCTAAAGGTGTGTCCTTATTTCTTTAAACTTTTCAGGTATGTACCTCTGAACTTTTCAAGATCTCTTAGTTACCAACATATTGACTAATTCAGATAAGGTGCTATAATGATTATTCATATGATAGTTTTATAAACTACCCATATAAGTCAAGAAGGGATTGCATGATCCAATCTACTAGTAATTTCTTATGCATGGTCATGTTGAGCTTCTCAAGCTTTTCAATATTTTTGATTATTGTCAAACAATAATCATGGACAAACTGCCCATCGTACATTTCATATGCTATGTAACTCTGATCACCTCACAACTATTGTAGATGAGTTAGCATATCGTTGGCAGTCTACATATCCTTATACACGTATAGAAGTTCATCAAGCATGAACTCCAATTTACAGCACCTAACTTTATTATCATTGTCCAGCCATTTGTCAAATATAGCTCATTGACTATGGATTGGACAAGCTGATGATATAGGGATAACCTAATCAAGAACATGGCTTACTTTCTAAAACTAAGAACAATTCTTAAGTTCTGAGCTAGAGTATGTAATTGGTTTTGATTAAGCGGTTGATATCTAGGATTCGAGCTAGAGGGTTGAAAATGGATACAATAAACTGTAGAGAGTAAAGATTCTAATTAGATGATTGTACTTGTAAATATTATTTAGAGAGTTTAAAACAAACAAAAGCTCTTACTAATTTTTGAGTCTCTCACACTTCTCGAATGAAGAAATAAAATCTATAGTGACAATTAGGCTTCTAGTGCATGCTGTGGTCTCACTGATGTATGGCATCCTACCTAACAATTATTGATGACATGTATACTAATGCGTGGATAACTCTTCATCTAGATGCTTCTCTAAGCATATTGTAGCAACTTGATCTCTAAGTTCTGTGGCCTCACCTAATAGTTATTGGCACATTTCTTAATTAAGTCAGATCCATCGTTCACCAGCGGATGCAAAGCCATCATTGGGACCCTCATCCAATAGTTATTAGGCCCAATCATATCTTTACCTTGGGGTATCAAATGCCAATGAGTGGTTGTACCTTTTCGATGTAACTGAACCACTGTAACCAATCGAGAATGATCAATGCTAGAAAAGCACCCGCATCTCTATAATGGTGGAAGACCACTAAACTTAATATTTAGTAAGAAGATTTAGATTTGTGTCTCTTCTAAGTCAGCACATCTGATGTCTGATTGACTAGATTCAGGTTAGCACAATCTCATATCTGACTAACCTAGTCGATATGGGTGAACATGAATGATCAAAAAATTTATTCAATTCATAATCGATCAAATTGATCAGATAAGTGAGATCGATGGGAGGATATACCGATGCTTGTCTTAGACATCATCAAAATAGTTAGATAAGCATACTCCCAATTAAAACCATCGATCGAGCTGCCAACTTATCTTAGATACCAATTAGTCAATTAGAATCGAATAGATCAGTCTAGTTACTCAGGTTTGGACTACTGAGTCAAATTCGATCTTGATTTAATCAATTCACATCACATGTGAATCGATTTGACTAACTGTAACTAAACTCAATTTTGAGTTCCTTTGATCTAATCCCAACTAACTTTTGATTAGATTCGATCAACTGCTCAAAATCAAAAAGGTTTCAATCTAATCTAATTAATGACTCTAATTGTAGTCAAGTTATTAGACCTAATTTGTTCAACCCATACCCAAAATCTCATGTATTATGTAATAAAATTTAGATCTTAAATTTATAATTTTAAATCTTATAATTTGAAATTTTAATTCTTAATTAAGTGTATTATGAACATGAGTTTAGTTTAAATGTCAAAATAATTTCTAATCTAAACTAATTTAAATTATATCTCATATAATTTTTATCTGTAGAATCGAGTCAACTCACTCTGATACTCGAGTCGACTCGTCATAATGAGTCGGCTCGACTCTGAGACTGAGTCGACTCACCTGTGATGAACAGAAATCTAAAGGCTACGGCCTGTAGAATTGAGTCAGCTCATCTGCAAACAAGCCAACTCATCTTGAGTTGACTCTAATAAAACAAGTTGACTCGTCAAGGACTCGAGTCGACTCGAGTAGAAAATGAGTCGACTCGACAGACATGCCAGTATAGTTTCAGAGTTTCATACAAACAAATCCTAAGATTTTAGATCTAGAGTTTTGCAAAAATTAAGTTTCAGATCAATTGCTAAAAACTATATATCACATATATCATTTTTTGATCTAAAACTAATAAAAATACATATCTAATATATGCATAATCAGATCCAAAAGATGTATCTAATATAATTTTCTATTCACTGTTCTTCTTCATGAGATGCAATCACAGCGGCACCCCTACACGCTATAAGAGAACCCGTCGATTGGGTAAAAGAGAGACTTTAATCTTTGCTTCTTCTTATGACTGGATGGCCATGGTGATTAACTCAATCTGAGTACTAGACTACTAAAAATTTTAATCTAACATATCAAATATATATAACAGATTAAATATCAGATCTATGAATAAAAATTCAGATCTATGCATGCAATCATATATCACATATATGAATTAAATTCTATAACAAACTGAGATCAAAATCAAACCCTACTTGATATCTTCAGATCTAAAACTAATTTCAAATCTGAAGCAATCATAATTTATTCAGATCTAAAATAATTTCAAATTTGAAACAACTTTGTAATCAGATTACAACATGCAGAAATTTTTAGATCTAACTATTGTTAACATTCTACATTATTTTAGGCAACGGTTTGTCAGAACAATGTCTAGCAGTTAACTAATCTTTAAATCTGATTTCTATAAATCAAATTTCAGATCTGAATTAGTTCGTATTCGTATCTGAATCCATGGCTCTGATGCCACTGTTAAAAAGTGCAATGGTTTCGTATATGTGGTTTTAAAATTTTCAACATAAATCAGATTATATATGGTGGAAATAAATAATTAAAACACCTTTTAATTAAAAATACATCAGATTAGATCTGAAAACCATACATTGGATCTTAATACGAACACATCATCAAAAATCTAAAATTTGAAATAAAAATAAAAGTGAATAGGAGATCCGATCTCCATACCTGATCGCTTTCAGATCTTGCGAATGTCCAGAGTTTGCATCTGAGCCGTACAAGTGCTCGATCTCTATTGATATCCACTAAGAGATGATTCTGATCGAAGCACTGAGGCCATCGGTATGCTAACACCTTGCAAGCCTCACTCTTTAAACTTGGATTTGAACTCCTTCAATATCTTGAAGAATAGGACTGCAACGTGATCTCATTGCACTGAACTAATGGATTTAAATGAGACCATCAAGAAGAGGAAGAAGACCTTTCTTCTTCTCTTTCTCTCTCTTTCTCTTATTTTTTTCTCTCTCTCAGATCTGATCTCATCAGATGATAGGTGTGGATGTGAAAGAAAGAAGAAGAATGGGCGTTGGAAGAGACTACATGCAGCAAGAAAAGATTACATCTTTTATTAGCGCATGCCCCACCGCATTCTCCTTATTTTTGTCGCATAAAAAATAGTTCCTTTCATGCCAGATAAGAATCTGATTCAAATCAAATTGGAATCAGATCTTATCCATATCTGGAAAGGGCCAAAGGGCAATGGAGAGGAGGAGGGGTGGCAAGACATCTCGCATGAGAAATCTCACGGAATTCCTAGTGCATGCCATCCACTTTTCTTCTTATTTTGTAGCACAAAATAATCCCTTCTAATGCCTCATCAGATAAGAATCTGATCTACTTCCTTGTTTGAATCAAATTCAAAAGGAAGTTAGAGTCTAGGATGAGAGAGACTCCTAAATAGAGGAGGGGTTTCAACTATTGGCGCCCTTCACCCTTCACGCATGCAAGAGAGAAAAAGGAGGTGCATCTTCACACGTCCCTCCCTCTATCTGGCATGAAAAAGGAGAGAGAAGCCTAGGGAAAGTGGGCTTGGTTTCCTAATTGATTGGATTCTAAATTGAATTTGATTTGAATCAAATTCTAGTCCGATTTGAATCAAATTCGAAAAGACTGTCAAATCTGATCTAATTAGGATTGCAATTCAAGAAAAACTTAGATAATTAAATCTAATTAATTTAAATTAAATCAAATTCAATTAAATTAAATCTGATTTAAATTAATTGTGACTTGATCCATAATTTAATCAGATCCAAATAAATTATAGTACTTGCAATTAAGTCCCTTTGCTAATAATTAGTAGTTGCTACATCTGTAACACTTATAAATTAGCAGTTTTCAAATTCAAATTATCAATCCAATTGATAATTTAGAAATAATTCAAGCTATTGATCAAGTCAAGCTCCTTTTGTATGTGATCTCTTAGGTCTATTCTATTTGGTAGTGAGACATACCGTGATCTCTATCACAGTATCATTAAAACTCTTTTTGATGGGTCAGAACGATTCCAACTCTCTCCAACAAGGATCGTTGTTCTGAAAATGATCCTAATGAGTTCTCACAATCTATCAGTAACACCTAGTAGCATGTAGTGGCAACCAAGCAGAATAAAAAATAACTTCTAGGTGCAGTTATCATATGATTCAGTCCTTCTATTGTGAGTTCTGACTCGATGAAGATTTTGAAGAACTCGTTAAACTCCATCGTTAGTCATATACCAGATTGGCTCGACTCAAGTTCATTGTGAATCCCATAGAAACTCTTTTTTGATATTTTCACTTGCTCTGGCTTAAGATTTTTGAACTTAGTCTCACGAATAGTATAGGACTACTCTTTTCTATCAAGATCAATAGATTCCATCTAGATGCATCCTACTCCAAACAGTGAACCTAAATCAACTATAGTCAACATACATAACAAAGATCCAAATGGCTAGGGACCAAAAAAATGCACAGTCAAAATATAGTAGTCTTACTGTGAATAGCTGAGGCACCATAGGTCAAAGGACCACTCACACCACTGCAACATCGAGAAAATTACTGACGAGTAAGTAGACATCCAAATGATTTTCATGTTGATCACGCTTAGTATAAATTATTCTTTAACAACCACCTACACTCTCATTTCAATATCTTTATACTACAGACTCGAGACTTATCTGTCCGAAAGGAAGGTGATCCATGCACCGATCTAACTGGATCGATCACTATCCTCTATGATGATCTTCTAATCGAAAGTATTTAGAAATTAACCATTAACGATGTATGTCTCGAACTTTTAATACTTTGAGAATATACAAAATCATCTTTATTAATTTTTAAGACAAATCATGGATACATACAATATGATTGATAATAAAACTACCCATCAGGTATAAAACATGTCCTATAAAAATAGTAAGCATCAATTAAGATTAGTTTATAGGGCATACATTTAACAATTATGACATCCTGTTTACTTTTTATTATTTTTCATGATAGTATTATTATTTTCTATTACATCAATAGAAAAAAAAGCTTCATTTCAGTAAATCATTGAGAAGAAGAAGCTATAGCTATTATTTATGCAGTTTTATTAAGTAAATGGGAGTCATTTATATTCATACAAGTTTATATGAAATGATTTATGCCTCTAAAACTCTCATTTGACAAAATAGGAAGTCATACAAGACTATATAATATCATACCAAGAGATAGGAGGTCATATTTTTTTATCCGGATGTCATAGGATGCAAAAAGAATATTTTATATTACTTCTTAATAATTTATATGATTTTTTTGATTATTTTTATGATATTCTGTTTACTTTTTATAACTTTCGGTGATAGTATTATTTCTTCTTATTGCACCAATAGAAATAAAAAAGCTCCATTTCAGAAAAGCTGTTAAGAAGAAGAAGCTATAGCTACTATTCATGCATTTTTATTAGATAAACGGAAGTCATTTATATTCATATAAGTTTATATAAAGTGATTTATACCTTTAAAATATTTATTTGACAAAATAAAAGTTATACAAGACTATTTGATGTCATACCAAGAGATTGAAAGTCATATTTTTTGATCTGGATGTCAAAGGATGTAAAAAGAAGACTTTTATATTACTTCTTCATGGCTTATATGATTTTTCGATCGTTATTATGACATCCTGTTTGCTTTTTATGATTTTTCATGATAGTATTATTATTTTCTGTTGCACCAATAAAAAAAATTTCATTTCAACAAAATCGTTAAGAAGAAGAAGCTATAGCTACTATTTATACAGTTTTATTAAGTAAACGGAAGTTGTTTTATTCATACAAGTTCATATAAAATGACTTATGCCTTTAAAACTCTTATTTGATAAAATAAAAAGTCATACAAGGCTATATGATGTTATATCAAGAGATAGGAAGCTATATTTTTGATCCGGATGTCATAAGATGCAAAAAAAAGGCTTCTATATTACTTATTGATGGCTTATATGATTTTCGATTATTTTATGACATCCTGTTACTTTTTATGACTTCCAGTGATAGTATTATTATTTTCATTGCACCAAAGAAAAAAAAGCTCTATTTCCGCAATACGGTTTAGAAGAAAAAGCTATAGCTACTGTTTATGTGGTTTATTAAGTAAACGGGAGTCATTTATATTCATACAAGTCTATATGATGTGATTTATACCTCTAAAATACTCATTTGTCAAAATAGGAAGTCATATAAGGCTATATGATATCATACCAAGAGATTGGAGATTATATTTCTTAATCCGGATATCATATGATGCAAAAAAAGACTTCTATATTACTTCTTGATGGCTTATATGATTTTTTAATTATTATTATAACATCCTGTTTGCTTTTTATGACTTTTTGTGATGATATTATTATTTTCTGTTGCATCAATAGAAAAATTTTCATTTCAGCAAAACTATTAAGAAAAAAAGCTATAGCTACTATTCATACAGTTTTATTAAGTAAATGATAATCATTTATATTCATACAAGTTCATATAAAGTGATTTATGCCTCTAAAATTCTCATTTGACAAAACAAGAAGCTATACAAGACTATATGATGTCATACCAAGGGATAGAAAGTCATATTTCTTGATCTGAATATCATAGGATACAAAAAGAAAGCTTCTATATTACTTTTTGATGGATTATATGACTTTTCGATTATTCTTATGACATCCTGTTTACTCTTTATTACTTTCTATAACGTTTTTATTATTTTCTTTGCACTAATAAAAAAAGTTCTATTTCAACCTACCAACGTATTAGCGCTATTTAACTACCCAAGAAGTTGTTGTAATAAAGATTATATAAAAAAAATTTACAAAGTGAAAGATAAACCTTATGGATACGATATGTTATTTTGAAGCAGTTGAAATATGCAAAATGTTAGCATAACTTCAAATGCACATGACTCGCTGCAAAAAATCTTAGATGCCCGATGCTAAGACAGAAGTGGAACGAAATGAGGTAGAAGAAAGAGAAAATAGCATTCAAAATAGCCAAGTATGAGCAAAATAGAGTACTTGAAAGTATTTTGGAGGAAAAAAAGGTATACGCCTAATGCTCAAAAAGAAGTAGAACGAAATGAGGTAGAAGAAAGAGAAAACAACATTCAAAATGACCAGATATGAGCAAAATAGAGCTCTTGAAAGTGTTTTGAAGGGAAAAGAATAATTTCATCATAATAAAATTTGAAAAAGTTATTAAATCTCTGTAGCATTAGGAAATAATGTAATTATCTTATTAATTCTGATCTTAGGTTGATGGATATGAGAGATATGTCTTCTATGCTACGTAGATAGGCTGTGGTGTGCGGTGCATAAAGAATTTTCAAAAAAAAAGAAGACACAAACGGCCCAAGGCCCCTTCCAAAGTAGCGGAGTGGGCCTTTTTGTACACTTAAAACCCTTCTAAATTCTTACAGTTCTTCCGAATCTCCTCGGCTCCGGATTTTACGGCTTCCCTCTTTCAAATCATTACATACATAAATGGTTAGCAAGCACCACCGTGAAAAAAAGAACAACAAGAAAGAACAAAAAATACCATCTCTTCTGTGCTTTTTGATTCGTCTATTCCTCATTCCTCTCCCTCGTGCTGTCAGTCGAAGCAGAGCAAAGAAAGCGAAAGCGAAAGCGAACACAGCAGAGAATTTCACACTCTTCCGATCAGGTTCGTCTTTCGATCGATTTCTTGCATATCTTTTCATCCCTGATTATAATCACGTCTGTTTATATCGAGATAGGTTTCAATTCTTTTTCAATTTTCCAGTAGATTGATTGTATGGGAGAAAATAATAGACGTTCTTTTCTTTTCTTGAAATTTTCAGAACCCATTTCAGAAGAATTTGCGCAAAATCATCTTATTTTACCAGGATTTAACTTCTCCTGTTAACTCCTTGATTGCCACAACAACGGAAAAAAAAAAAACCATTTTTAGTCCCGTTTTTCAGTTTTCTTGTGACCTAATTCATCTTACCCAGTCTTCATTCTCTTATGGGCTGGAGTTTTCTTTTATCGTTCTACTGAATCGTCCAGCAAAGGATTGGTTCTCTTGGTAATTTTTTTTTTCTTTAATTTTTGATGATAAGGGACGCTGAGAAGAGAAGCCACCGGGCTTTTATTAGTTTTCAGATAGAAAATCTCTGGAATTCTTGACTATTCTTCCGTTCTTTTTTGATGTTTTCAGTGCCTCTGATGGGTAGAAATCTAATTCTGGTGCTCCGTAAGGAGTTCGAAAACCTCGACAAGGACCCGGAGAGCCGCAGGGTAGCCATGAAGGCTGTAGAATCTTATATCAAGGACCTGGACTCTAGAACCATCCCCTCTTTATTGCTCAAATCTGTGAAACCAAGGAGCTGGGCTTATCCTTCGGCGAGGGCAAGGTATACCTGTTTGAGGTTCTTGCAAGGGTCCATGGCCGCAACATCGTGCCACATATCGACAGCATCCTGTCGATGATCATACAGACCTTGTTGTCGAGTGCCGGATCTTTTGCGCTTTACAAGGCATGCTCCAAAGTTGTTTCTGCAATTGCTCGGTATGGTGTCGATCATTCCAAGCCAGATGATGAGAAGAGGAGGATTGTTTCCTCCCTCTGCAAGCCGCTCTCTGATTGTTTGATGGGTCCCCAGGAGAGTGTCACCTCCGGGACGGCTCTATGCCTGAAGGCTCTTGTGGAGTCTGATAAATGGCGGTTTGTATCGGATGAATTGGTGAATGAAGTCTGCCTAAATGTTGCTGGGGCTCTTGAGGAGAAGCAGACTCAGACAACTTCTCATTTGGCATTGGTTGTGGCTCTACTGAAGGACAACGCTCTGATAGTTGATGCTTATGCAAGGTCTCTCGTGAGATCTGGCTTACAGATTTTGAGTGCTGGTGTTAAAGATAGTGATTCTCGGGTAAGGTTATCAGCCATTCAGATGACTAATTCTTGATGAAGTATGTTGATTCAAGGAGCATCTTTTCAGAAATTTCGAACATTGTTGATGTCATGGGGAAATGCCAGAGCGATCATATGCTGAATGTCAGAGGTGCAGCTTTCGAGGCATTGCAGACCGCTAAGACAATAGCTGCAAAGAAAGGATCTAGATATGAAGTCTCTTCAAATCCAATCACTGGTTCAGATTTTGATAGGAGAAACAATGGGGGTAATCTATGGGCTGCCAAAGATCATATAGTCAAGAGGAGTACTGGCTCTCCCGAAGTTCCCACTCCTGAATCACAAACTGTTGATTCTTTTGTTGATTCACTGTTCCCAGTTGAGCAATCATCTGGTGACTTTGTGCATGCTAGATGTGCCAAAAGAAGGTCGTGGAGTGGTGACTTTGGTGTGATGGAGGGGACATTGAAAGATGGCTGCCTGTGCAAGGCTGGCTCCAGTGGTGGTGGTTCAGTAATTCATTTTGGGCAGTCTAATAATGGAGGGCTAAGTGAGACACACAAAGAACACTGGGAGACATCATCTGAAGTTGCCCAGACCAGCATCACAAGAGCCATTACTCCCAGTCCTCAGGTATATGTTCTGAGTTACATGGATTTTGATATGCTTTATTTTTGTCGGAACATGTATTCTGAAAATGCCTATTTACAATGACACTGCATTTGATTGTTGGAGGGGCACTTGAACCATTGTATGGTTTACTTTCATTTTCTTGCAACCCCTGTCTCATGATGCGATTTCTAGCTACGTATTTCTTTATAATTTTGTTCCTATCTTAAATACAATGATCTTGTACAACAAATAATGATCTTGTACAACAAAAGGCATCATCTCTTCGTGGGATAGTTTATGGGCTTAAGTATTACTAGTTTTGTAGTTTCATTCAGCTAGAATTTTTTTGAAAAGATGGATTCAGTAAATAGAAAAATCAGGAGACAAATGTTTCTGAAAGTTCCTGTAATTTATCAAGGACTTCCACATCAGTGTTTAAGTCAGGTAATTATCGGTACTGTTGCCTTTCTTGTAAACTGTAGTAGCTTATGTCACTATCTCTTTCTTTTAAGCACTAGTTTTAATATTCTTTCATGGATCATAACTAGTTCTGGGTCTGGACATGCAAGGTGAAACCCTACAAGCTGATAGGATTATCTAGTACCAGAAGAGAAGCAATAATGTGTTACTGCTTGTGTTGGTCTTTCAGATATCTAGACAATATGTTACTGCTGATGATGTAAAGGTATGCTCAACTCCACATAAGATTCTCCGATCTCATCGGAATTCACTAAATCCCAGCTTGGAAGACCTTGAGCAAGAACATAGTAAGATGCCAATGAGCACAGCCACAGGTGACAAGCGGTGGAACCATGGAATGGCAGTAAGTGAAAATGATCTCTCTCAGAATTTGAACTGTGAGGTTAAAGCAAGGAGGAGTCATGAAAATGGGAGAAAGCTGGACAATCAGCAGCATATCCGAGATGCCGATTTGGTGACTCAAACCATGGACTTGGTGTCATCCATGGGTGATCATCATGCAGTTAGAGCTTGCACATCCTTTCGTGGATCAGATTGCGAAGACAGAAATGAAAGTCGAATTCCGAGCAAAAGGAGTATATGTGGTAGAGCTGCTCTCTATTTCATTTGTTGCCTCTGCATAACTTTTCTCGCTATTGTCTTGTCGGAGTGGTGGATTGATGATGATGAGTTTTCTCACATAGTTCCAACATAATGCCCAGGAGTGGTGGACTGATGATGACAGTAATTTTGTAGTTCCAGCATAACGCCGGGTTGTCGTTGACATTTTGTTTTGTTTCTGTTTCTGTTTTGTTTTCTTGCAATTAATGTTGTTGTGTATAATGCTGAGTTTTCTAAAATTTTTTTGTGACAATTATGTATTTTGACTGGCTATATACATAATATGCTTTTACCATAATTAGAGTAGACTATCAGCAAAATGTCTAGAGCCAATGTGCGGTTTTTGAGGTTATGGCTCTAAAGAATCAGAGATATTTGTATATGGTTGCTGTTTAGGGTTCCCTAAGTTGGACATGATTGAGCTTTCTCCAGTGTCATGGTATGTAGCATTGACTTGCTGCTACAGAAGGAACAGGTTCAGAAATTAGGTATGCTCCATCTAGGGTTTGTTCACTTCTGATAGTATTAATCTTCACGGTGGTGGTCTGTTGTTTTAGAAGTCATGATGTTGGCACTAATTCAAAATCTCCTTCCAACAATGCTGTGCATGATCTAATATGTGCATTATTTCCTCGCTTATCTAATTGTTCTTTGCACCCTTGTAGCTCCCATGAGTGAGCCAGCAAAAAAGAAGGAAAAAAAAGAATCACCCCTTTTGATCTCATTGTGGGGCAGTTATAATCCACTAAAGAATTACTCATCCTATCGCTGGTTTGCAGGTGGTCCTTCATGCTTGTGAACTGCCTAGGAGCACTTCTATAAATCCAGTTTCAAAGATTTAAGTACTGACTTGCGCTTTTACTGGTATCAGTGCTTCCCCGGTATGGCACTGTACCAGTGTATGATATGCATCTCGCTTTTTCTGTGCCACCATCAAGTGGTGTATCATGTGTTGGAAACTTTGACATACCAGTCCATAAGTGTAGTAGGTACTGGTATTTCTGCCCGTCTT